>JAQQSZ010002871.1:0-14614 GCA_028646595.1 Phalanger gymnotis
TTTGGACCTCCTTTTCCATTTGGCCAATTCTGCCTTTCAAGGCATTCTTCTCCTCATTGGCTTTTTGGAGCTTTTTGCCATTTGAGTTACTCTATTTTTTAAGATGTTGTTTTCTTCAATATATTTTTCAGTATTTTTTTTGGGTCTCCTTTAGCAAGTCATTGATTTGTTTTTCATGGTTTTCTCACATCCTTCTCATTTCTCTTCCCAATTTTTCCTCTACTTCTCTAAATTTCTTTTCCAAATCCTTTTTGAGCTCTTCCATGGCCTGAGACCAATTCATGTTTTTCTTGGAGGCTTTTGTTGTAGGCTCTTTGACTTTGTTGACTTCTCCTGGCTGTATGTTTTGGTCTTCTTTGTTGCCAAAGAATGATTCCAAAGTCTGAGACTTAATCTGGGTGCGTTTTCACTGCCTGGCCAGGTTCTAGCCAACTTACTTGACCCTTGAGTTTTTCAGTGGAGCACGACTGTTTCTTGACTAAAGAGTTCTATGTTCCAAGCCTGGGGAGATGGACCAGCTCTGCCACAGCAGCACTCCTCCTTCCCCAAGGACCCCCAACCTGGACTCGACTTAGATCTTCAGCAGGCTCTTCACTCCTACTCTGATCAGCCACTTAATTCCTCTCACCAAGTGGGCCTGGGGCCAGAAGCAACTGTAGTTGTAGTTCTAAAGCTGCCCCACCTCTGCTGCCCCTGGGGCAATGGCTGAACCCCAAACTCTTTCCCAGTCCACAGCAGCTTTTCCTACTAACCTACTCTGTTGTCTTTGGTGTTTGTGGGTTGAGAAGTCTGGTAACTGCTGCAGCTCACTGATTCAGGGCACTAGGGCACGCTCCGCCCGGCTCCTGGTCTCATTGGTCCTTGCCTCCCATGCTGGGCTTTGCTGCACTCAGCTCCACTCTCCTCTGCTCCCAGCTCTGTGTGGAATAGAGCTTACCCAGAGACTATCCAGGCTGTCCTGGCCTAGAGCCCTGCTTCCCTATGCTATTTTGTGGGTTCTGCAGTTCTAGAATTGATTCAGAGATGTTTTTTATAGGTTTTTGGAGGGACTTGGCGGGGAGCTCGCACTAGTCCCTGCTTTCCAGCCTCCATCTTGGCTCCGCCCCCTCTCCCTTGATGTTCTTGACCTTTAGTATTTCCAGAAAATTTGCTGTTATTGTTTCTAGCTCTACCAAATGATTTTTGGCAGTTTGGTATGGCACTGAATAAGTAAATTAGTGTGGACAGAATAGTCATTTTTATTATTTTGGCTTGGCCTAACCATGAGTAATTGATACTTTTCCAATTATTTAGATTTGACTTTATTTGTGTGAAAAGTGTTTTATAACTGTGTTTGCATAGTTCTTGACTTTCTCTTGGCAAGTAGCCTCACAAATATTTTACGTTGTCTACAATTATTTTAAATAGAATTTCTCTTTCTTTCACTTGCTGCTGGTTTTTATTAGTATTGTATAGAAATGATGGTGATTTATATGGGTTTCTTTTATGTTGTGCAAATTTGATAAAGTGGTTAATTAGTTGAAGTAGTTGTTTTTTTTTTTTAATGGATTCTCTATGGTTCCCTAAGTGTACCATAATATCTTCAAAGAGGGGTAGTTTTGTTTCCTCATTGCCTATTCTCATTCCTCCAATTTCTTTTTTTCCCTTTTCTTGTTGATAAAGCTAACATTTCTGTTACAGTATTAAATAATGGTGGTGATAATGGACATCCTTATCTCACCCTCAATCTTACTGGGGAAGGTTCTAGCTAATCTCCATTACATAGATTGTTACTCATGGTTTTTGATAGATACTACTTATTATTTTAAGGAAAGCACCATTTATTCCTGTGCTCTCTAGTGTTTTTAACAGGAATGGGTACTGCATTTCTTTAAAAACTTTTTCTTCATCTATTGAGATAATAAGATTTTTTTAAATTTCGTTATTGATATGGTAAAATGCATTGATAGTTTAACAATATTTAACCAGCCATACATTCCTGGCATAAATCCCACCTAGTGGTGGTGATAAATTACTATAATGTCTTTGCTAATATTTTATTTAAACCTTTTCTCTCAGTATTCATTAGGGACATTGGTCTATAATTTCCTTTCTCGGTTTTGGCTCTTTCCGGTTTAACTGTAATAGCTATATTTGTGTCATACATAAAAAGAATTTGGTGGGACTCCTTCATTTATTTTTTTTTCAAAATAGATTGGAAAGTATTGGCATTATTGATTCTTTAAATGTTTGATAGGATTCACTCAGAAATCGATCCTGAACCTCAACATTTTTCTTAGGGAGTTCATTGATGGCTTGTTTAATTTCTTTTTTAAAAATACAGTTAAGTATTTTATTTCCCCTCCCGTTAATCTGTGCAATTCAGATTTTTTTAATGCATATTCACTCATTTCACTTAGATTGTCAGATTTATTGGCATATAGTTGCGGCAAAATAGCTCCTAATTATTGTTTGATTTCCTCTTCTTTGAAGAAGTATTCACCCTTTTCATTTTGGTACCAGTAATTGGGTTTTCTTCTTTCTTTTCAATCAATTAATTGAAGTTTTTGTTGTTGTTGTTGTTTTATTGGGGTTTTTAATAAAACCAGCTCTTAGTTTTATAGACCAGTTTAATAGTTTTCTTAGGTTCAATTCTATTAATTTCTATTTTGAGTTTCATAATTTCCAATTTGGTGTTTAATTGAGGATTCTTAATTTGTTCCTTTTCTAACTTTTTTAGTTGAATGCCCAATTCATTGGTTTCTTCTTTCTCTATTTTATTCATGTAAGCATTTAGAGATATAAAATTTCCCCTATAGACTGCTTTGGCTGCATCCTATAAGTTTTGGTATGTTGTCTCATTTTTGTCATTCTGTTGGATGAAATTATTGTTCCTATGATCTGTTGTTTGACCCACTCATTCTTTAGGATTAGATGATTTAATTTCCAATTAATTTTTAGTCTATCTTTCCTTAGCCATTTATTACACATAATTTTTTTATTGCATCATGATCTGAAAAAGGATGAATTTAGTATTTCTGCCTTTCTGCATTGGATTGTGAGGTGTTTTTTTTTTTTTTTTGGCTTAGTACATGGTCAGTTTTTTGTGGATGTCATGTACCACTAAGAAAAAAACAAAACAAAACAAAACATATATTCCTTTCTATCCTCATTCAGTTTTCTCCAGAGGTTTACCCTATCTAACTTTTCTAAAATTCTGTTCATCTCCTTAACTTCTTTCTTGTTTATTTTGTAGTTAGATTTATCTATTTCTGAGAGGGGAAGGCTGAGTTCCTCCACTAGGATAGTTTCATGGTCTATTTCTTTCTGTAACTCACTTAACTTCTCCTCTAAGAATATGGATGCTCTACCACATGGTGCATATGTGTTTAGTATTGATATTACTTTATTGTTTATAGTACCTTTTAGGAAGATGTCGTTATCTTCCTTATCTTTTTTAATTCCTCTAATTTTGTATTTGTTTTGTCTGATTTCAGGATTCCTACCCCTCATTTATTTTTTTTTTTACTTCATCTGAAGCAAACTCTGTATCTCTCTGCTTTAAATGTGTTTCTCGTAAACAATATATTGTATGATTGTGGTTTTTAATTCACTCTGCTATCCAGTTCCATTTTATGGGAGCCTTCATCCCATTCACACTCCTAGTTATGACTAAAAACTCTGTATTCCCCTCTGTCCTATTTTCCTCTATGTTTATACTTTCCTCTCTCTTTTCCTGACCATCTTTACCAGTGTTTTGTTTCTGAAGACCAACTCCCTCAATCTATCCTCCCTTTTATCTTTTCTCAGTTTTTCTTCTACCTCTCTTATTTGACTTTTAAAATTGTTTTTGATTTCTTCCAAGAATGCTTTTTGGGCTTGAGACCAATTCATATTCCTATTTGGGATTTCACATGTAGGTATTATGATATTCTTGTCCTCTTTTGAATTTGTGTTTTGATCTTCCTTGTCCCTATTGTAACTTTCTATGGCAGAAGTTCTCTTTTGCTTCTTACTTATTTCTTTGTGCCCATTTTGTGGCTTTTAACATTGAGCTCTATTCCTGGAGCACAAGGGCACTGTACCAAGTTTCTTATTCTAGGGGCAAGGGATCTGGCCACCTGCTTCTTGTGCAGGGCCTCAAGTGCTCACAGCACTGGGGTGGCCCAGCCGAATCACACCTGTTTTTGCCTGGTTTGGGAGGCTGGCAATTTGCCTTCTGCTCTGGGGCTGGAGTCTTCACATCTGACCTGCTGATCCATGACTGAGAGCATTCAGTTTTTAATCTGTACTGTGGCTAAGATCCTCCCACTGGCTTGCCTGGACACCATCTGTCCTGGGCCATGCTCTGCTTTTATCTAAGGGAAACAAACCTTTCTTGAGGTCCTTCTAAATTATCTTAAACTGCAAAATTGTTTTACTCCATCTTTTTTTTTTAGGTTCTATTACTTCATAATCTATTTAGAGGCTAGATTTAACATTATTTCCAAAGAAAATTGGGGAGAGCTCAGTCAACTTTGTGTTTTCTCTCCACTATCTTGTCTCTACCCCTCAACAATTTCTAAATTTCAGCAATCAATAAAGCAACACATTAATCCCATATTTTTAATGTTTGCAAATTTGTAAGTTATAAATATACACACTGAAAATTTTACAATAAACTCTTTCAGCAGCCTCCAGAATGTCCCTGCTTATATGTATACCTGTTGGTCTTCTCTGTGGAATATTAACTTCTTGAAGGAATGGACTGACTCATTCTACTTTCATCACCAGCGTTAGTACATTGCTTGATACAAAGTAGACACAGGGGCATGCTTATTGAATGGAACTGAATTTAATGGTTCTAATTATAAGCAGCAGATTTTGTATTTCTTTATATCAATAATACACCACTCAAGTTTCTTGAATAAGAGAATGATATAGTAAGGTTTATACTTTAAGAACATTTTTACTTATTTTTCAGTCATGTCCAACTCTTTGTGACCCCATTTGAGATTTTCCAGGTAAAGATACCGGAATGGTTTGCCATTTCCTTCTCTAGCTCATTTTGCAGATGAGGAACTGAGGCAAAGAGGGTTAAGTGACTTGCCCAGGATCAAAGAGCCAGCATGTGTCTGAGGCTAGATTTGAACTCATGAAGATGATGAGTCCTCCTGACTTCATGCTTGGTGCTCTATCCACTGCACCAACCTTTATGAAAATTACTCGTTGTTTATTTTCTAAACAGTTTATACATGTGGAAGAAATCTATAGCTATTCTCAATCTCATCCACCTTCTACATTTGCTTTTTTTCCCCCTGACTTCCTTTTGGGGAGACTATAGACATGAGCCAAAATTAAGATTCAAATTGTTTTCCTTGGGGATCGTGGGTGGTGACATAAATATTTACAAATTAAGAAAAAAGAGCCTGAAGCCTTTCCCTTTAAAGGCTAAGTTTCCCCAGAACTGCTCCCAGTACCCCCTTTCACCACTGAGCTGGTAATCCTTAATGTAAGAGAAAAAAACTTGCTAATTAATTGTCCATCCCACAATAGGTGCTTCCATTTTCTGTCTTCTCACTATCTTCTTAACCCCTAAATCTGGGTTTTGACCATATCTCCCCATTGGAACTTTTCTCTCTGAGTTACTAAGGAACTCTTAGTTACCCAATCCATTGTTCTTTTCTCTAACATTTCCCTTGCTGTCTCTTCAGCTTTTGACATTGTTGATCACTGTCTCCTCCTTGATATTCTCTTCGTTCTAGGATCTCAGGACATTATTCTCCCCTAGCTCTCCTTCTAGCTAACTGACCACTACTTCACCATCCTTCATCCGATCTTTTTGTAGACTACACTCTCTGACTGTAGAGGTCACTTAGGATTCTGTCCTGGGACACTTTCTATTCTCCCTCCATACTATTTCATTTGTTAATAGCTCCTCTTGATTTAATTGCCATCTCCATTCTAACAATTCTCAAATCTTCCTATCCTGCCCCAATCTCCCTGCTGGCCTCCAGTCTCACTTCTCTAACTGCCTTTCAGATAGCTCGAACTGGATGTCCATTAGACATCTTAAACTCAGTATGTCTAAAATGGAACTCACTATCTTTTACTCTAATCTAGGGGTGGGGAACCTGTAGCTTCAAGGCCACATGTGGCTCTCTAGGTCCTCAAGTGTGGCCCTTTGACTGAATCCAAACTTCATAGAACAAATAATTTTATTAATGGGGTTTTGTTCTGTGAAGTTTGGATTCAGTCAAGGAGCTATCCGCGAGGACCTAGAAGGGCACATGGGCCTCAAGGCTGTAGGTTCCCTACCTCTACAACCCCTTCCCCCTCCTACCTTCCTTATTATTCTAGAGAGGATTTCTATTATCTAGTCCCTCAGGCTTAAAACCAAGGAATTGTTCTAGATTATTCACTATCTTTCACTCCTTGATAGCCAATCTGTTGCCAAAGACTATTCATTTCACCTTTGCCACATATCTAACTTCTCTCTTCTGATGTTGCCACCACTCTTTTTGAGGCCCTCATCTCCTTACTTCTGGATTTTTATAAGGCCCCACTGATAAGTCTGCCTCCCTCAAGTCTTTCTTAACTCCAATCCATCTTCCATTTACCCTCTAAAATCATTTTCTTAAAGAGCATGTTGGATTTTATAAGATCTCCCCATTCAATTAACTCCAGTGCTTTCATATTATCTCTAGGATCAAATGCAAAATGCCCCATTTTGGCTTTAAAATCCCATCATTACAACCTGGAAAGACTTATATGAACTGATGTTGCATGAGAGGAGCAGAACTAGGAGATGATCATACATGATTACAGACAGAGGGTATCTGTAAGGACTAACTTTGGTAAAATAGACTCCTCTCATCAATACAAAGTTCAAAGACAGCACCTAAAGTCTCATAATGGAAAAATCTATACACATCTAGAGAAAGAATTGTGGAATCTGAACGAAGATTGAGGCAAACTATTTGCTCTCTCTCTCTTTTTTCCTTCTTTTCTTTTTTCATTTCTCCTCTCTCATGATTCTTTCCATTGGTTATAATTGTGCTTTACAACTAGATTATTATGTAAATAAGTTCAATGTGAAGGTAAATGTAGAACCTACATGGGATTACATGCTGTCATGGGAGGAAGGAGGGAGAAGAAGGAGGGAAAGAAAATTTGGAACCCCAAATCCTGTGGCAAACTAAATTTAAAAAAAAAAATTGAAAAAAAGAACACTTTCCTATCAAAAAAGCCCATCATAATCTATCCTCCTCTTAAATTTCTAGTCTTTTTGCACCTTACTGCCCCATACTATTCAATCTAGTGAATCTGGCATCCTGTTTCTTCTGCAAAGAAGACACTCTATCTCTTGGCTCTGGGCATTTTCCCTGGATGTCCACTATACATGAGATACTCTCCATCTTCTACTCTGACATTCCTGGATTCCTTTAAGTCCCAATGAATATCTTACCTATAACTAGCATCCTCTAACCTCTTTTAAGAGGATAGCTAGGTGGTAAAGTGCAAAAAATGTTGAGCCTGAAGTCAAGAAGACTTATCTTCCTGAGTTCCAATCTGGCCTCAAACGCGTACTACCTGCATGACCCTGGCAAGTTACTTAACTCTGATTGCCTCAGTTCCTCATTTGTAAAATGTTCTGGAGAAGGAAATGGCAAATCACTCCAGTGTCTTTGCCAAGAAATCTCCAAATGAGGTCACAAAGAGTTGGACATGACTGAAAGGATGGAATAACAACAATATTCTGCCAGTACAAAATGAGTTAGGGCAGAGACTAATAGGGTTTTGTGAATATAACTCACTGGTCATAGCAAACACTCTGTTCTGGAGAAGGAAATGGCAAATCACTCCAGTGTCTTTGCCACGAAAACTCCAAATGAGGTCACAAAAAGTTGGACATGACTGAAAGGATGGAATAACAACAATATTCTGCCAGTACAAAAAGAGTTAGGGCAGAGACTAATAGGGTTTTGTGAATATAACTCACTGGTCATAGCAAACACTCTGTTTCAACAACCACTCCAGTTTTTTTCCAACAACTGAAGAACTTAATTCCAGTGCCTTCTCTTCCTGCTATTTATTCCCTAATAACCTTCTCCCCCACCCCTGGGCAGAGAGAAAGAGAGAGAGAGAGAGAGAGAGAGAGAGAGAGAGAGAGAGAGAGAGAGAGAGAGAGAGAGAGCTTGTTAGTTTATTTGTTTATGTGTTGTCTTCTCCCATCAGACTATTAGCTTGCTTGAGGGCAGGAGTATCTTTTCCCTCTTTTTGTATCTCCAGCATTCAGCATACTGCCTGTTACAGAGTTGATGCTTAATAAATTATTGATTGGCAAAATAGTGATGAAAATAGAATTTATGAATTAAAAGATCATTAGTAACCTTAAGGGGCAGCTAGGAGGCACAGTAGATAGAACACTGAGCTTAGAATCAGGAAGACTCATATATATGTGGTGCATATAATACATATATATGATATGTTTTTTATCTTTTGTGCCATATGAAATATTGTCATTTCTCATTCATTTATTACATAGCATTGTGTATTCTAGCATTTTGATGAAGATTAAACAGATAATTTTCTCTGTTTTTCTTTGGGACAAGGACTTTTACAAATATTGCATTGCTACTGTTGTATACCAAAATACTTTAGAATTAAACTGTCTGAAGTAGATATTTACTAAACATATTTTGAAAAGATGAATACACTGATGCTTGGCATTTTAATTACTACCTTGTATTAGTATTATGTTTTTATAATAACTTAATGCTGTATAAATATTCAAAAGAAAATATGGCAAGATCTCAGTCTTTCAATTTCTCTGCAGTGAGTAGAGATAGATTAATGCAGCTATATCCACAATCTCTCAGAAATTTAAGCGTAAGATCTCTGTTTGTGGTTATAAATATTCTCCATGGCCATTGCACCGAGTCAAGAGGATTGCTGTGTGAGTGGATCTAAGCCATGATTGTGGCTTTTTACCATGACGCTATGATCAACAAAACTGAATTACAAGTTATAATTATAAATATAATGACTGGACAGGGGGAACTGAGAGAATTGTGAAAACTGTGAAAACAAAACTGAATCCACTCCATAAAACTGACTCCATTTTGGGACTAACTATTCCTTTATGTTGCCAAAGAAGGAAGCATGACAACTGACCTCTAGCTTCCAAGAAAGAGGTTGAAGTTGATAATGTTTCTTGTATGTGTTCTTAGGGGGAGTTTTGACTAGGCAGAACAAAATTTGCCCTGTGTGGGTTACAGAACATTTTACATGATCCTTGTTCATGATAGAGCTACCTTCTTTAGCTCTCGCCTTACCTTTGTTGTACCAAGCAAGAAGGAGAGTCTTCCCCAGGCTACCACACCCAAAGGAGCTATCGAATCTAACTGCTGGCTTCCCTTGACTGTAGAAAGTATTTCCAAATAAGTGAGCTTTTTTTTTTAGTGTCTTCAGTAGTACATCTGTCAGTAGAGAAACAGATGTCTGTGCTAGAGAGGTACTAGTCCACACAGATAAAGTAAGTTCCCAAAGTTATCAAAAGACAAATCAGACCTATTTGGTCAGAAACTTGTCTTTGTTATTCTGAAGGGAAACTCTCTCTGGGCAAAAGTGTGAGCATAGGAGGTGAGAGAGTTAGATGAGAATTATCACATACACCATCCACAGGATGCTGAGCAGAAAGGCACCATCTGTCCTCTGCCTCAGGTACCAAAGGAAAAAGCTAGTGAGGTAGGCCTGGGGAGCAGGCAAAAGAGGATGTCCATGACCAGGCTGATGTACTTATTGACCCAGTAGAAAACTCAGTCCTGATTGTTCCTGAGCTTCATCATCATTCTCATCATAAGGAAGATGTTACTGACTTCCACAAATAGGGTCAAAACCCCCCACCCCCACCACGAAGGTGCCTTAAAGATGCCTGAGACAAAGGCAGCAATGGCGAAAACATGGTAGACCAAATACTCCCAAGAAACCTGGGCCTGCTTTCTCACCACAGTGTCCATTGTGTCATGGATGAAATAGCTGGTGAGAGGCATATAAAAGGAAAATTAGCAGCTTGAAAAGATTCAACAAACCATGCGATTCCTCCCTGAATATCTCATGTACATACAAATAACCATATTTGGTGAGTGACTGACAGACCAACAGTGGGAGCTATTGAATTATGTGAAATTGGGTTTCAAACTGCAAGAGATTCAGCTGATAACTCATTTTGCCCTCAATTTGACAATTTTGATTATTCAAGAACCTCAGATTGGTACAAAATGTATTAAAATCTAAATGAGTCTCGAATTTGGCCTGAATTTGACTTTTAATTATAGCAAATTAAAGGCTTTGAGATGAGACTTTCCATAGGAGATAAGGAAGTTAGTGAGTATATGTTTGTCTTATCATTTTGTCTGTGTTTTTGCTTTTCTAAAGTGTTCAGAAAAATCTTCATCTTGTATCATGTTTAGTGTTTTTTTGTAGATTCTGAGACCTCGAAAGATTGCTAAGAGGAAAATGCAGGCAACCAAAAAGACTGCTGAAAATCTGCAGCCAAAGGGTTTAGAATGGTGGGGAAGATAAATGAAGCTTCATAGTTTTATCCTTGAAGCAGCTCTCCAAGCATTCTGTAATCTGATGCTGAACTCTACGTACTAGTGAGCAGGACCAACTATCACTTTTTGCTTTCAGAGGTTGATGAGAGTGAAAAAAAAAACCTTCAAGTTACTTTCTCTTTTTCATTTAAGCCCTATACAGGTTGGAGTTACAGAGATAAAGTCTGGTAATCGAAGAAAGAATATCTTTTTCCTAGTTTGTAGAAATGTGAATTAGAAACTGAATTTTTATCTGAAATGCATTATATTTATTATAAATCTCCAAATTATGGCAAAAACAGTATATTTTTGAAAGTTGACTGTTTAAGCTTAAGCACCTCTCTTCCCTTTCTGGAGGAAAGGATTTGGAGTTGGGAAACAAGTCTGAGATGGATTGATTCCATTGACATTACAAGTGTTAAGGCAAGATTTGAATAAATAACTTACCTCTTCTCTTTGTCCTATATGATAAGACACTTCTCAGAAACTTAACAAATTCTGAAATATCTTATTAGGTTTTGCAGTCCTACATTGTAGAATTTGTTTTAAGGAAAAATAAGAATAAGATTTTGAGAGTGAAAGATACAGAGATTTATTACTCTTTCCTTGGAAATAGATAGAACTATTATTGTTTTAGTACAATGGAGAAAAGTGGTTTCACTGATTAAAAAAAAATCTGATGCTTAAAAATGTTTTTTTTTTAATTAATTCTTTCTTGACCATGAAAAGAGAAAGCCTTGTTTAGATCAGGGAGTGATTTAAAATTTAAGTGAGGATCAGCTAGGTGGTGCAGTGAGTAGAGCACTGGCCCTGGAGTCAGGGGACCCAAGTTCAAATATGGCCTCAGACACTTGACACACTTAATACCTGTGTGACCTTGGGCAAGTCACTGAACCCCAATTTCCCTGCCTTCCTCCCACCAAAAAAAATCAAATAAGAGAGATTGAAGAAAAATTAGAAAAAAAAATTAAAAAGTGAAATTTAAATAAGGAACGGAAAAGGAGATTTGATTAAAAGGAGACAATAGAGATCTACAAGGAGAAACCACCTACCACACTCACACCATTGTCTGGGCTCAGACCCTGTCGTGGATAATGGGCATAGATATTCACAATGATGGGAGGGGAGGAGGTGTCCTGGAGCTAGGAATATGTACAGGTAGAACTTTCAAAAGTCTTATGTAACAGAATTGTTCTGGTAAATTAGAAGCAACATCAGCTATGGAAATTGGAAAAGACCATTTGTAAATTAGGTAGTATAATGGATAGAGCACCAGGCCCGGAGTCACGAAGACCTGAGTTCACTCACTATTGATAAGAGAAATGCAAATTAAAACAATTCTGAGGTACTACCTCATACCTATTAGACTGGCTAATAAGACAAGGTAAATGACAAGTGTTGGGGAGGAATGTTGGAAAAATGAAACATTAATGGTCTGTTGGTTGAGTTGTGAACTGAATCATCCACTCTAAAGAACAATTTGGATCTATGCCCAAAGAGCCATAAAGCCATACATACCCTTGGACGTAGCAATACCACTACTTTTGATGCATCATTTACTCATTAATTTCTAGGAAAGAAATTGGCAAGAGAAGGAAAGGGGGAAGGAAAAGAGGAGATGAAAATGAAAAGAAAAAGAAAATATATAAGATGAGAATATCTAATATTGATATTATAATTTATTTGTCTCTCTCACAACAACCTATTATTACGAAAAAGAAAAGGAAGAGCTCTCTTTGTAGTGGCCAAGAACTGGAAATTGAGGGGATGCCTATCAATTGGGGAATGGCTGAACAAGTTGTGGCATATGAATGTAATGGAATACTATTGTGCTATTAGAAATGATGAACAGGTGGACTTCAGAAAAACCTGGAAATATTTACATGAATTGATGCTGAGTGAAGTGAGCATAACCAGAAGAACACTGTACAGAGTAACAGACACAGTGTGAAATGACAGACTTTGGTAGACTTACCTCTTTCAGTAATGCAAGGACCTAAAACAATCCCAAAGGACTCATGACAGAAAATGCCATCCACATCCAGAAAAAACAAAACAAAACAAAACAAAACAAAAAATATGGAGTCTGAATGCAAAGCAAATCAGACTATTTTCTTTTCTTGTTGTTTTGTTTTGTTTTACTTTCTCATGCTTTCTTCCAATTATTATTCTTCCATACAACATGACTAACATGAAAATATGTTTAATAGAAATGTCTATGTAGAGCCTATATCAGATTGCAAGCCATCTTGGGGAGGGAAGGGAAGAAAAATTAAAACTTATGGAGGAGTATATTAAAAACTAAAAATACATTAACTAATAAAAAAGAAAAAAAAAGAAAAGAAAGAATGTGAAAGACTAGGAACCTTTGATTCATCAAACACACTTCAGTCAGACTTCCTTTAATTTTAGGCTGGTATTTGGAGATTATGGTGAGTCAAAATATTACCAACCAAAATTATTGGCACACTTATTTTCCTTTTCCTAAATCTCGATGGAAACCTCTTTTTCCTCATTTTCATACTTTTAAAATTTATACTGAAACATGTCAGATTTAATTAATTAAATAGTTTAATGAGTTATTATAGCAAACTTTTGGATTACTTTAATTTCCAATCAAGGATCAATACTTTTAAAGGAATCTTAAACCTAACAAAGCATGCTTTTTTTTTTTCTATTGCCTTTGGGAAGGAATATTGCGTTAATAGAAATTTAACATAAGAGGACAGAGGCCTCCATGTCCCCTTAAATCATAGAAAAATTGGCATTTTTAATGATAGAAGTGACTGTCATTCAAATGAAATTAGAGAAATTTAGCAACTGGAATCTTGGCTTGAGAGATACATTAATGTATCATGTGTAAAAAGATTAAGATAAGAAAATTCAGCATTTACAGGAAAAGAAAAAAGGGAGTAATTCAAGATTTTTCCATTTTGCTATTCATTTTAGCATTCATCTTCATCACCGTCATTGTTGTTTTCAGAAGCATCATTATTGTCCTCATAATTAGCACTGATATGATGACTTACAGTTGGTAAACCATTTTACATTCTTACAGGGATATAAATTATGAGGAAGAGGTAAAAGAATTGAATTTCTATAATTATGATAAATCCTGCAACGATGTATATTTTTAAAAAGAATGTAAAAATTGACTGATTTGATACAATTACTATTTGAAAAGTATTTAGAAATAGAAAGAGAGGGAGGTGGACAGAAAGAGGGGGGGGGCGGGGAGGGAGACTTCCGCCATTCAAACACTTTGTAGTCCAACAAAACTGCTTTTCTTGTTGTTTTTCATAATACAGTGTCCCATTCCCATGGCTCAAATCTACTGCATCTTTATTTCTCTTTCCTTCCAGATTCATCTCAAGTGCTCCTTTAGGCCTTTACCGATTCTTCCCCGTAGTTAAATATCTCAGTGATTAGGGTGGATTCAGGACCTCTTGAGCTCACACATTGCCTCAGGCTCACTTAGCAATTGGACCTTGGTAAGTCACTTAAATTCTCTCAGCCTCAGTTTTTCTTTTATCTGTGAAATGGAGCTAATAATTCCACTCATATCATATGATTGTTTAAGAAACAAGTTATTTAATGTATTTAAAAAGCTTTGCATGCTTTAAACTGATGAATAAATGTTAGTTATTGATGATGATGGTCATGATGATGGTACCTCCTACAATCACCAATATTAATTACCTACATATAGATCTTATGTGTTTATTTTTTAATCTTCACATGCTGTTTATTCTGATAGAACACACAGTTATAAAGGGCAAGGAGTGCATTATTTTGTCTTTTTACACCAATGATGGCAAATAACAGGCACGTAAGTCAAGTCACATTAATAAACGTTTATTAGCCAGTTATGGACAATGTTTTAAATGATGAGAATGAATTAAAAATGCCCCTTCCCTCAAGAAGCTTACTTTTGAATGGAGGAATTACTCACTCATACTTCTTGATTGACTAAGATCCTTTATTGGCTTAAAAATTAACATTAGATGGGGGGCAGAGCCAAGATTGTGGCTGGAAAGCAGGGACTAGTGTGAGCTCCC
>JAQQSZ010002872.1:0-14613 GCA_028646595.1 Phalanger gymnotis
GCCACCTAGCTCCGGGGCTCGGTGGGGGGGGGGGGGGCTCCCTTACGAACGTGTGTGTTATGTACGTGTGTATTTGGGGGGGTGGGAGTGGCACCGGCCGGTAGCGCTTCGGGGATCCCCAGGCTCCGGGCCCTCCCCGGGGAAAGCTGTCTTCTCCATCTTTCACGCTTTGAACTGATCGCCACTCGCTGCACCAGCTGTTCTGGACGCTGAGTCAGGCACCAAATGGCGACCCGAACCCCGGGAGACTAACTCTCCCCCTTGGCCTCACCCCCCCCCCCACTGCCCTTCCAAATCACACACACACGCCCCGACTTTTTTTTTTTTGCGGAGATCTAGGTATATTATTGTAAGTTCTAGGATCAGGCTTTTCGTTCCTTTCAAGATACTTGGGGGAAGGAGAGAGTTCAGGGCATCACTTAACCTAAATGGGTAACTTTGTTTCCATCAGTGGTAGTGAAGGACTGTGGTTCTTTGGTTCAGTCTGATGTCGAGAGATTCTTCTGACCCAGAAAAGGGCATGACTTTTATTTTCCCAAGTTACTTCTTGCACTGGTTTTCGTGTTCATGTTACTACTTTGAGAGCTGACTACGTGAGTGGAGTTAAAAGGCATCCATGCTTCTTTGTGTGAATGTATACATACACACGGAACAGGGAGTATGCCAGCAGAATATTTTTTTTCTACCATGGTTCTAGTCCTTATGCTAAATGTCTTTGTATTGAAGCTTTTTATGTAAACTTTTTACCTAGTTAGAATGTGCTGTTTTAAAATTCCCCAAAGTCTATACTTGGTAGAGAATTGTTTTCTTTCTTATGTCAACTTAGTTCTAGATGTTGAAAATGAAATTGTTTATGGGCATTTATATTAGGAATATCTCTGGCTACTGTAGTATCATTATAAATGCATCGATTAGAACGAAAAACTTTTTCAACTTTAGATCCCCCCCCCCCATTTAAAGATGGAGTCAACTTTCAGAAATACAGGTTAAGGACCTATCTTGAAATGAACATGGATCTCTTTTTCCCACTTGTAATTTTCTAAGATATTAATTAATGACTCTGCACTGTTAATGACACTGCAAAAATGAAAATCAACAAGTTTGTGGTTAAGTTGTGAAAAAAAAATTGGATTTGCAAAAGGAGGGTGGTGAATTTTCAACGTTATTTTAGCTGAGTCACGTTAAGCTTAGTCACTGTTTCTTAATGTTTTGAACTGGAATTTACTTGGTGGCCGTTGAATGTTTTGTTTTTTTTCTCCCACAAAGTATTGGTTCTAGTCTGGTACTTGAAGCAGTGAAAATCTATTCTTTGTGTTAGTTATTCTTTCCACCTGATCCACACAGCAATGGGGAAGTGTGGTTTGTTTGGGTATTGGCACTTTACCTGTAGACTGTGATGATTTTCTTTAGCAGTATTTAACTTTGTTCACTACAAATTATTGTTATGTATATAAGTACAGCACTGTGATTCTCTTTTTTCCGGAGGTGTTTGTTTTTTGTAATGCTTTTCTTAACTCTTTAGGTTACCGCACTTTTACTCTTAAGCTGCATTCCTATAGTTTCTCCTCTTGACTTGCAAGCTTCTGTAATCCCCTAGCTTTCTTCACGGTTCAGCTTTGTTGTCACTTTCTAGAGAAAGTCTTTCCTTATTTTCTGTTCTTGGGGATCCAGGATCTCCCAGGCCACCCAGTTTACTGTGCATTTTTTTTGGTTTTGACTCTGAAGTACTTGAATTGCCCCATTTGAGTGTTAATGAGCTCCTAGAGTGCAATGACTTTCTTTGTATCCCAATACCCATTTTCCATTTCAGTCCTTACATTTATTGAATGAAATAGGCAGTATTTTGCAAGTAATAATGGCTAATTGTAATAAAATGTTTTAAAGTTTGCTAGGTGTTTGAAGTATCTTGCCTCAGTTGATCCTCTTAGTGCATTATGTGATGGGTACTTTTTTTTTTTTAACCAGATAAGCATTTTCTTTGACTTTAGAAACTCCTAAGAGGAAGCTTTCTCTGCTTAACGCTGTCTAAAAGTGTTCTTTGGGAGGCACTGTGGGGTTAAGTTGCCAGGAAGCAACTGGAGGTTAAGAGCTGCCCAAAGGCAATATAGAAAGACTTTGGTGGTGAGGTATGAAAAGTTGCCTGTAGGCTATGTTTAAGAATTGTGGACTTTCCATCAAGTCCAATACTACATTACTGCTTGGTGTCAACTTTCTCAAAAATGAAACTTTTTTTATTAAGCATGCGATGCGTAAAATGTTATGTAGCTTTGAAATAAGTTTGGAAGAAAAGTAGATGAAGTCGTTAGATCATATTATGAACTACAACTAGATTATTATAAATTTTAAGGTAAAAGCATACCTACCAGGTGCATATCATGATATCATTGATTCTTATTCTTTCAAACTCCATCATCTTTATGGATGAAAAACTGAGGCAGAAAATGGTTAAATGACTGGCCCAAAGTAATATGAGGCAGTAAGTGACAGAACACGGATTACAATCCATTTATACTCTTATTCCAAATACAGCAATTTCTACTGCCCCAGGCATTTTCGTCTTAAGTAATCTGATGTAAAAATTTGGACTTTTATGGAAGGATAAATTAAAAGCTGATTATTTGCTTTATAGTAGGATTCCTTTAAATAGGTTTTCTTCCTAGTTTTACAATTAAATTTATGTGAATTATTGTACTTCTCTTTAGAAAAGTTTATTGTGTGAGTTGAAGATGTCTGTTTTATCACTCATTTTGTTCTTTGAATAACTCTTGGTATTCAAACAATTGCTATGTTTTAATGACCTAAACTTTTGTTAGTCAACTCTATTTTAATACCTGATTAGAAGTTTTCTCCTATTTCTGGAAATTGTTTTGGGTCCAGATTTGTGATTTAGTTGGTTTAGGGAACTCACATTAAGGAATGCTTTCTACCAATTAAAATCTGCCCTTGAGCAATTTATAGTTTGAAAATTGACTAGGGGCACTAAGAGATTAAGTGACTTGCCTGCAGTCGAGCCAGTACGAGTTAGAGCTGAGTTTGAAGCCATGGTCATAACCTTGAGTCTTCACTTACATCCACTACTTTTTAAGGCTTCTGGTAGGAAATGATAAGAGTGTTAGATTTGAAGTTGGAGGGCCTGGGTTCAAATATAAGGGGGTTGGACTTTTGATAGCCTCTAAGTTTCATTTCAGCATTAAATCTGTGATGCTAATGAATCTACAATAATATTCTTTATTCCTAATTGAGAAAATTACAAGTAGTTATAACTTTATTGCTTTGCAGATATAGAATAACCTGATCATCATATTTGATTATGGAAAGTTAAATGTGAGGACTATATCATAATTATAGGTGGGAAATAAGTTTTGAATTTCTTTTGCATAATTAGGTTGTTTTGTTGCAATTCACAAAGCTGTGGTTTGCTGCATCTTAAACTTTTCTACTGGTCTTATAGTAAGAAATTTCAAAATAACATCAAACGTTATTTTGAAATTTCTTAGTATAAATATGTCCAGTTCTATTTGTGACTAAAATCACACATTTTCAAGCTATCTAGCAAGGGATTAAAGTGCAGAATGGGATTTTAGAATTAAGTTCATTAACCATTTCTTCAACAGCATCATATCCTGTGTATTAATGCCTTAATGTCTGTGGTACTTAGGAAGAAAAATGACTGTGATCTTAGCGAGTTTACAAATAGCTGTTCATTATAGGGTTTGAAATTGCAGTCTTGCCCATGTTATTGTCATTGGGGTCAGACAATCCTGCAAATTCATAATCTTATAATCAACCTATCATTGTAGCAATAATTTTTTCTTTAAGTATTTTGTTTGTTGAATTCAGAGTTTTCGCTTCTAAATCTGTGATCCTGTGAACATTTATTAAGTGCTTCTCCTATTGCCTCCCCATGCAGTGTTGGAGAGAAGAAAGAAGTAAATGTTCCTTGTCTTCTAGGAGCTTACAATCTAGAATTCCACTTTTATTAGTAACATAATAACCAAGACAGTGTGAAAGTATTATGGATTTGTAGAAGAGCTTACAGGAACATTACTGTTGTAGCAAATTCACAAAATTTTAATTTGACATTTATTATAATGGAGTCGCATTATCTTAGCCGGTATTCCATTTGTAATTTTTATAATGAAGATATATCTACGGTAGAAAATGTGAATACTTGCTTTAGTATAATAGAGTGCCTGTGGCAAAGATAAAGTTCTCCCCCCTATTTTAACAATAAGTTGGCCTTTATAAGAGTTGATGTGCTTTTAGTGAAGTGCCAGCTCCTATTGGATGCATTTAGAGGAGTGATTATCCTGCCTTTGTTCATTTTTTTTCTTGAATCTGACACTTCACCTTGCTTTTGCTGCACCAGGAGCTTGATGCCTTCAAAAAGAGTCACTCTACTCCAGACAACATTAAATGGTCTTAATTCCTTGTAGCCCTTGGTTTTTAGTATGTCCTTCTCCTTAGACTCAGTCCTCACCTTTTTACCCCTCCCCTGCCTGGTAAAATTATAGAGCTTTTAGAAGTGAATGGAACTTAATAGAAGGGATCACCTAATTCAGTCCCTTTGTTTTGCGGATAAGCAAACTGAGGCTTAGAGGTTAAGAACAAGTTAGTGGCTAAATATTCGTGGAACTAGGACTAGAATCTGGAGCAAATTCAGTAGAATGGTGTGGAATGTAAATCATACTACAAAAGGTTAAAGCGTGGGTGGTGAAATGGGAGTGATAATTATCTTTGAGACTTCCTTCTCTGTATACCTATATCCCCATTCGCTAATTGGGCAGCACCTTAAGTTCTTTCCTGCGCCCTCTTTTCTGTTTTCTTCTCTATATATACACTACATATTCTTTCACATCTCTATATCCAGTACTTGACTTGTTCCTGAGATCTATTCCCATATCGTATGTTCTGTGGGCAGCTAGGTGGAGTAGTGGATAGAGCACCAAGACTTCAGTCAGGAAGACCTGAGTTTAAATCTGACCTCTGATACTTGATAAGTTGAGTGACATTGTGCAAATCACTTAGCTGCTGTTTGCCTCAGTTTCCTCATCTATGAAATGGGGACAGAAAAACCATATACCTCTCAGAGTTTTGAGGATCAAGTGAGGTAATTATAAAGTGCTTAGCACAGTGCCTGACACATGGTAAACACTATATTAGTGTTAGCTATTATCTAAAATTCGTATTATCATTCATATTTAACCTTCTGACTGTGGGTATTCCTCCAATGCTTGGTCCTGAACTGTCTTCTCTCTGTACTCTTTGATTTTGCCCTCATCGGTTTCTATGAGTTTACCTCTGTACGGATGTCTCAAATATCTATATATCCTGCGGTAGTTTCTTTCCTAAAACGCTCGAACTTTCATGCACTCCTTTCTAGGCAAACTGGGTCATCTTAACGTTATTTATACAGGGCATTCTGTCTCCTGTGTCTGCCTTCACATAGGGTGTCCCCTCTCCTTCATTGCTTAGAATCTTTGCTTCCTTCAAAAAACACAACCCAGGTACCACTTTGTAAGTGACGTCTTTGCTGATCCCCATCCTTAATTGTTAACGTTTCTTCCACTCTTTGAAATTACTGTTTTGAAGTTACCTTTTTAAAATTTCTTTTATATGTTACTATATGCCAATATCAATCAACAGGCACCCATCCAGTGCCAACCATCTGACATGGAAAAGCAAAAATGAAAGTCTCTGCCCCCAAGGAGCTTATAGGCTATTCTCCTGGGCAGGAATTCTTAAGGTAAATGGAGTCCACAGACTTTGGGGAGGGTTGGGTAAAAGATGTCTGTGAACTTAGAAACTGGTATTTTGATAACTATCGAAGGATCATTGGTTTCCTTTAAAATCCTATATATTTTATGAATTTAAAAACATTCTCAGGCAAGTTCCTTAAGCTTTACCAGCCTGCCAAGGGGAAAAAGTGTTCATCACATGAAAAAGGTTAAATTTTTTTTAAATTTAAATGATTCAAAATTCCTAATTTAACACGTGAACCAGATCATTAGACTATGAAATCTTATTAAAGAAATTAAGTGAATGTCATATACAGCTTCATAGGATTTTCAAACTAAGCGTTGAAGATGACATTTTAAATATAGTTTGTGCCCCGAATCTTTTAAAAGTGAAATGTTGGCATTCTTAGAGAAACTTACAGCAGGTTATTTTTGTGGTAGGTGTTTTGTTTTTTTAAAAAGATTTTGCAGTTTTGATGTAGGAAAAACACCACTGGACAGACAGTTGGGGGATCTGAGTCTTGGCTTTGCTAGCAACCAGCTTTGTAACTTGGACTAAGCTATAGGCCTTATCTGTAAAATGAGGGAGTTAGATTTGATCAGGGGTTCTTAATTCTTTTTATGTCAGAGTGAAGGCAGCCTGGTGAAATTCTTCTCAGAATAGTATTTTTAAATGCATAGGATGAAATACATAGAATTACAAGGAACTCAGTCATGTTAAATACAGTTATTAGAATGTTTTTTTTTTAATAGACTCAAGGTTAAGAACTCTCTAGGACTAGATGATGTCAGTTCCCTTCCAGCTCTTTAGAGCTTTGGCTTAGTACTTCATGACTCCAGTTTGAATGGTCTTTCCACTACATAAGATTGCTTCTCCTTCTAAATTCTTTCGCCTAGTTTCCTTCTCCTCCTCCCCCAAATTATCAGAATTCTCATTTTTCATAATAGATTTTGAAAAATCTCATATTGCATTTATATTTAGTAACACTGGAATGGTGGCATATTGGAAACAGCACTAGAGTAGTTAAGGAGTCTTCTGTTCCAGACCTGGATCTACTACTATGAACCACTAAGGAATTATATAACCTTTGAATCTTGTTCTCTAATGAGTAAAATGAATAATTTAAGTAGCTCTTTAACTTAGATTAAAATATGCTAGTGTTTTCTGAATTCGTTTTTGTTGCTCTTTGTTAGAATTTCTCTTAAAAGAATACAGTATTTATTAGAAATGAACATTATTTATAGATTACTAATTTATCTAAAAGCAGTCAATAGATATTATTGGAATTTCTACTGATAAAATTTTGTGCTGGTTGAGGGACATAGCTAGGAATCCTGAAGGTGACGACCTGAAATGATCATCGTTTGAATATGTATTTCATAATTTCCCTGGTTCTTTTACAAGCCAAACAGTAGTAAAGATTGCTTCACTGAGATTTTACTATAGTTTACTTGATTTCAGTGACACTGCTTAAAGTAATCTGTTTCTGTGGTTGAACAGCTTACACAGATTTGTCATCTGTAGCAGCTCCTAATGTACTGCCAGGATATGCTTCGAATAGCTTGTGGATTTCTCTTTGAAAGAATAGCAGGAACTAAGAATGTATGACAGATTTCCCTTAATGTTTCCTTAGATAGAAATGTTTGGTTTTCTGGTTTTTGGTTTTTTTTTTTTTACTAATGATGATGCTAAATCTTGAATAGAATTCGTATCTGGTTTTCGAAGAGGTTGTTCGCCATCTGAAAATATCTGGAATTTTAAGTTAGTATGAGTATTATATACTATAATTACACATTTATAATTTGTTGTTTATAATCTGTGTCAGATATTTGGCAATAGTGAAAAGTTGGAATTGAAAGTGTGTTTTCCTTTACTTTTTAGGTTCACTTTAGAGTTAAGTGGGAAAAAGTCTTATGTTTTTGTTCAGTCAGATTTATTAAAGCTATTGTAAGAATAATTTCAAAGTAGCATCAGTTTTCCAGAGTATATTGTTTTTATGACATTGGAACAGAAAAATGGTGCTTGATGGCATATTTGGTTGTATATAATTTCCATCTTGCTGCTTATATATTTTTCCCTTTAAATGTTTAAAGCAACTTTTGGTAGCATATAGGGCAAATTTTGGAGCAACTAGGTGGCACAATGGATAGAGTACCAGACCTTAAGTCAGGAAGACTCATCTTCCTGAATTCAAATTTGGCCTCAGAAACTTACTAGCTATGCGACCTTGGGCAAGTCACTTAACCCTGTTTGCCTCAGTTTCCTCATTTGTAAAATGAGCTAGAGAAGGAGATGGCAAACCACTCCCGTTATCTTTGCCAAGAAGACCCCAAAATGGGGTCTCAAAGAGTTGGATATGACTGAAATAACTTGGACGTGACACAGGAGAGATTTTTGTTGTTGATGTCACTTATTACAGATTTTTCTCTTTCCTTAGATTTTTAAAATAGCTTGATTTATTAGTGATAGCTTATTAAGTTTTTTGATTGATCGGGGCAGCTAGGTGGTTCAATGAGTAGAGCACTGGCCCTGGAGGAGGGAGGACCTGAATTCAAATCCAGCCTCAGACGCTTGACACGCTAGCAGTGTGACCTTGGGCAAGTCATTTAACCCCAATTGCCCTGCCTTCCCCCTTCCAGAAAAAAAAATTTTTTTTGATTGATCTTTATGTCTGGATATAATAATGCCAATGTTAAAGGATAAAAAGTAGAAGTTCATAGGTATCTTACCTTAGAAATACTTTCTACAGTGGTTTTCAGACACAGTATTGATCGTAGGCATTTTTGCTAGAAGTAGATTGAAACTTAGGAAAAGTAGGTGTGTTTTACTCTAAAGAATTTTCATGGATCAACTTAGTATAGTATAGTAGCCCGAGGAGTAGTTGGGATTTCAAGGTTGATTGATATTGATAAATTTTTGTTAACTTAAGTTGAAGGGAGTCTCTGTTTTAGTTTGTATGCTCACTATTTGTTAAATCAGTCATTGACCTTTAATCTTGTTTTTCATGACTTGCAAGCAGTTGTACAGTTCATATTTTATTAGAAATACATGTTAATTTGATTGTATCAGTTTTGCGTAAAGGGAGAATAGATCAGAGATGGAGTTTGGAAGGCTAGAGTAAATTTTTTTTCTGTCTCTGGACAGGTATTTTCTGGTTTGTTTTTTTTTAACCTTCCTCTTCCTTAATATTTTCAACTGTCAAATGCAGTAAAAACTTTCTATCTACTGTGTTTAACTTTGCAGAGAATTAGGAGACTTCAATTTCTTGAATGTTTTAGATTTAGAGCGAAAATACTATAAATGAAAGTTATTTTAAATTGTTTTATAGTATGTCTATGTTTGATGAATAGCTACTGCTTTAAGATTTGCTAAGCACTTTATAGTTATTTTGTTATTTGATCTTCTCCACCAATCTGGGGGAGAGAGGTAGGTGCTATTATTTATTATCTCATTTTACAAATGTGGAAACTGAGGTTAAGTGATTTGCCCAGGGTCACACAATTAGTAAGTGTCTGAGGCTGCATGTGATTTAAGGTCTTTCTCATTCCAGAAATGAATATTTATTTGTTTGTTTGTTATTACTATAAGGGTGATTAAACATTGGAACAGGCTACAGAGGAAAGTTGTGGAGTTTCCTAGCAATCTTAAAATTGACTTAACTAGTTAATATATCAGTGCTTAAATTCTTGAACTCATTTATAGGTAAACTTTTGTACTAAAGTAAAGAAATAATTAATATTATCAATTATTTACTATGTATGTACGCAGTAATTATTACTTCCTTATATCTTCAGTATTTTTCAAAGGGGGAATTAAATGGTACTAGAATTTTTGATTTGTCAAAGTTTGAGATACATTCACTTTCCCATTTTTTTAAAAAAAAACAAACTTTTTATAACAGCTGTAAGGTACAGAGTTGTTTGGAATAGCTACTAATTTTAAACCTTTTGAATTTTAAGTCTTTATGATGTTTTCTGGCTAGCTTGGTCAGCTGATAAGTGTGTAAAATAACATCAAACATCCCTGCAATCTAGGAGCAATGATCACCTCTTTGGAACTGAATATATTTTTAGGTTTCTCTCTTAGTAACAGTCAAGCTTATAAAACTTCAGCATGTCAAATGAACTCAGCCTTGTTGACATTTTAAAACAAGAACATTTACAGCTGTTTTCTTGGTGTCATTTTTTTTCTTTTTTTTTGTTACTGAAGTTTTAATTTAAATATCTTAAAACTTATGATGTTTGGTTGCTAATCTATTATATAATCTTTAATTCAGCAATCTCGTCATTATACGTGCTCTAATTTTTATCTTTGAAAGATTTAAAAATATATATTTAGCTGTAATTTATATAAAGCTACTTAACTTCCTAGCTTACAATGCTTGTTAACCAAGTTGTGTTTATGTATTCTGCCTACTACAATTTACTTACTCAGTTCTTTAATATTACTTTAATGTTAAATTTAAATTCTTGTTATTTCCTTGGCAACATTGAATACCATAAATATCATCCTGAGAACTATACTACTGAACCAAGCAAGCTGTGCCAATTATATGTTAGATGAAAATTTTTGCATGAGAAAACCCTAATATTGACTGATAAATTAGGATAGTGCTTTTGAAGATAGTATAAGGAAATGATACTTTAAGCAATGAATGACCTGAGTTCAAATGCTGTTCTGACATTTATAGTAGTGTGACCCAAGGCAAATAACTTTCTCTGAGCTATAGTTTCCTCAGAATTAAAAAGGAATAATAATACTTGTACTTATATCAGAGGGTAGTTTTTAGGCTTATAGGACATATGAAAAGTGCTTTGTAAACAATATCATTAAAAGTTTTTTGCAAAAATGGATTGATCTGAATAGTTTTAGTCTGCCGCCCATAACTGAAATGTTCTTTGGTAGCCAAAGCTTGGGAAAATGGTGTGTTTTATGTACACCAAGATCTCAAAGGGAAGTGGGGAAGCAAGGAGAAGGGAACAAGCATTTCTTAAGTTCTTTCTGTGTGCCAGACACTGTAAGCCTTCCTGATTCCAAACTCAGTAGGAGAAACAACTTTATGTCCAGAAACTTAAGAGAGTTCTTATGCTGCTGCAGTATAATTTATTATTTAGTGGTGATTTATTATAATTTATTATTACTTATGAAAAAATTACACACTGCTGATGTGCAAGATTCTGAAAAATAATACATTAGTGATCCTAACCCTCAAGAGGCACAGAGTAACAACATCAATAATTTATGTTTGTATATTGTTATGAAGTTTTTGTAAAGCACTTTTGTGCATACTCTCTCTCTCTCTCTCTCTTTTTTTTCTGGAGGGGGAAGGCAGGACAGTTGGTGATTAAGTAACTTGCCCAAGGTCACACAGCTAGTAGTAAGTGTGTCAAGTGTCTGAGGCTGGATTCCTCCTGACTTCAGGGCTGCTGCTCTACTCCCTGTGCCACCTAGCTGCCCCTTTTGTGTTTATTCTCAAGTGGTACAGTGGATAGAGCTCTGGACCCAGAGTCAGGAAGACTCATCTTCCTGAGTTCAAATCTGACCTCCTATACTTTGTGACCCTGGGCACGTCACTTAACCCTGTTTGTCTCAGTTTCCACATGTGTAAAATGAACTGGAGGAGTAAATGGCAAACCACTGTAGTATCTTTGCCAAGAAAACCCCATGTGGAGTCACAGAGTTGGACTTAACTGAACAACAACAATATATTCTCATTTGTTTCCCAGACGTTGAATAAATATATAATGAATGAATAAGTATTATTAGGCCAATATCTTGTGAACTATAAAATAGTTTATCTTTAAATTCCTATTCTCATATCATTTTTGTCCTGTTCAATTTTATTTACTCAGAATTTTAGAATTTGGAAGCTGGAAAAGACTTAGATATGTTCTAGACTAGATAAGCAGTTTGATATATTAGAAAGAGCACTGAATCTGAAATGGGAGAAGCATACCACCAATTTTGACTTTGTTTTGTCAGGTCACGTCACCTAACCTCAATTACTTCATTTGTAAGATTAGGCATTTGAACTACTCGGTCTTTCCAGGTTACTCTCAGCATAAAATGCTGTGATCATCTAATTTAATAGATAAACAAGATCTAGAGAAGAAAATAATTTGCCAGGGTTCATATAGCTGGTTAGAAGTGAAATTAGAGCCCAAGTCGCCTAACTCAATTCAATGTTCTTTCCACTATATCAGGACCTTTTAAGGTAGGCTTTCTTGATTTAAACGTTGACTATGTTTTATAATTTATTTATGACATAAGACTTGTTTGTTTTTTAATTCTTGATCTGTTGAGCATCCAAGTAGGATGGTTGATGAATGTCGGTGAACATTCATTATATCCCTGAATAGTCATTCATTGCAAAATAACCAGAGAAAGAAGTATCATTTTATAAGAAATTTTCTCAATATTGTCATATACCTGTTAAGGTACATGTGGGGAGAGGGTATAATCTTCACTGAATTTCGTATTCAGCTAATGTAAAGTGCTTTAATATGATAATATTTAAGGGTTCTTATATAGATACTATCAATATTTTTGTCATGAACATTGATACTTAGGGCATAATTCTTAAACTAAGAGCTGTATTAATCTTTGAACGTTCTAAAATAGAAACATCTGAGATGTTTTCAAAAGCCTAGACCAGGGGTTGGCAAACTACAGACCACGGGCCAAATCCAGCCCACTGCTTATTTCTGTACACCTGAGAGCTAAGAATGGTTTTTACATTTTTAAGTAAAGTTTTGTGCAGTGTTCTGTCCCCTCACCTAGACCATCTTAGTTGTTTTGTGTTAAAGCTCTTCAAAGGATAGAACTTTAAGATCGGCCCTGTGATCCACTACCAGATCTTTTAAGTGTCTGTTGGACAATGTGATCTTAATGTGGTCTTGATTAATGTATGGCTCCACTGAAAGCCACAGTCATTATTATAAGACTTATCACCCCTTTATTTTTGACTAAACTTGACTTTATATCGTGGAATAATTGTAGAGAGTTTTTGAAGATCAGTAGACAAAAAGTAGTTATAGGCAGGTATTGTACCTAAGTTGTGTTCACCAAACTGTATACACTGATAGGGCTGACTTTGGCAAACTGGATTGCATTTACTTTTTATTCAGAAAGAGTGTTCTTTCAAAAATCAATTTTGGTATTCCACATTTATCTACTCCATGTTTCTGCTGTAGATTAGATTCAGTTTTATGTTTAGAGAAAACCAACTTCATTTGGGAATTCAGAATTCTTGGTTTCTGATATATCAATACTGTTCCTTCTCTCCAGCAAGCACTCATTAACTATCTAATTTCTTCCAGGCACTGTCATAACCCCTAAGCTATAACTCTGTTTTAATTAGCCTCATTGTAGAGGTGAATGATATGTTAGGTGAGAGGACCAGAAAGAATCTAATTTCTAGGGTAGGGGTTTAAGAACATTCTTTATGACAGTCTGGTGAAGCCTAGAGACCCACCTCAAAATAATATGTTTTTATTTTTTTTTCCATTTTTTTTTAAATTTAACGTATTTAGTTTTCAGCATTGATTTTCACAAGAGTTTGAATTACAAATTTTCTCCCCATTTCTACCCCACTCCCAGATGACGTATATTCTGGTTGCCCTGTTCCCCAGTCAGCCTTCCCTTCTGTCAACCCACTCCCCTCCCATCCCCTTTTCCCTTCCTTTCTTGTAGGGCAAGATAAATTTCTATGCCCCATTGCGTGTGTATCTTATTTTCTAGTTGCCTGCAAAAACTTTTTTTTGTTTTTGAACATCTGTTTTTAAAACTTTGAGTTCCAAATTCTCTCCCCTCTTCCCTTCCCATCCACCCTCCCTATCAAGCAATTCAACATGGGCCACATGCGTATCATTATGTATAACCCTTCCACAGTACTCATGTTGTGAAAGACTAACTATATTTTGCTTCTTCCTAACCTGTCCCCCTTTATTGAATTTTCTCCCTTGACCCTGTCCCTTTTTGAAAGAGTTTGTTTTCGATTCCCTCTACCCCCATCTGCTCTCCCTTCTATCATCCCCCCTTTTTTTTTTTATCTTCCTCCTTCTTTCCTATGGGGTAAGATACCTAATTGAGTATGTGTGATATTCCTTCCTCAGGTCAAATCTGATGAGAGCAAGATTCACTCATTCCCCTTCACCTGCCTTCTCTTCTCTTCCTACAGAACTGCTTTTTCTTGCCACTTTTATGCGAGATAATGTACCCCATTCTATCTCTTCCTATCTCCCTCTCTCAATATATTCCTCTCTCATCCCTTAATTTGATTTTATTTCTTTTAGATATCTTCCCTTCATCTTCAACTCACCCTGTGCCCGCTCGCTCTCTCTCTTTCTCTCTCTCTCTCCCTCTCTCTCTCTCTCTCTCTCTATATATATATACACACACACACACGCACACACATACATATATACATACATACTCACTCACATATACATATGTATAAACACACACACACACATACACACACACACATGCATATTCCCTTCAGCTACCCTAACACTGAGGTCTCATGAATCATGCACATCATCTTTCCATGTAGGAATGTAAACAAAACAGTTCAACTTTAGTAAGTCCCTTGAAATTTCTTTTTCTTGTTCTTTTTCTTGATTACCTTTTCATGCTTCTCTTGATTCTTGTGTTTAAAAGTCAGATTTTCTATTCAACTCTGGTCTTTTCACTGAGAAAGCTTGAAAGTCCTCTATTTTATTGAAAATCCATGTTTTGCCTTGGAGCATGATACTCAGTTTTGCTGGGTATTCTTGGTTTTAATCCTAGCTCCACTGACCTCTGGAATATCGTATTCCAAGCCCTTCGATCTCTTAATGTAGAAGCTGCTAGATCTTGGATTATTCTGATTGT
>JAQQSZ010002873.1:0-14613 GCA_028646595.1 Phalanger gymnotis
CAGAAGGATTCCAAAATCTGAGTCTGAATGTGAGTCTGTTTTCCCTACTTGGCCATGTTCCCAACCAACTACTTGTCCCTTGTGTTTTTTGCAGGGTACGACTGCTCTTTGACTTTGTTGATTTCTTATCACTGTATGTTTTGGTCTTCTTTGTCACCAAAGAAAGATTCCAAAGTCTTGAGACTGAATCTGGGTGTGTTTTCACTGCCTGGCCATGTTCCCAGCCAACTTACTTGACCCTTGAGTTTTTCAGTAGGGTATGACTGCTTGTAGAGCAAAGAGTGCTATGTTCCAAGCTTGAGGGGATGCACTGCCACACCAGCACTCCTCCTTCCCCAAAAACCCCCAACCTGGACTGGACTTAGATCTTCAGCAGGCTCTGCACTCCTGCTCTGATCAGCCACTTAATTCCTCCCACCAGGTGGGCCTGGGGCTGGAAGCAACTGCAGCTGCAGTTCTGTAGCTGCCCCACCTCTGCTGCCCTGGGCCTGTGGCCTAACCATGAACTCCTTTCACTTTGTCTCCAGCAGCTTTTCCCACTAACCTTCTCAGTTGTCCTTGGCGTTTGTGGGTTGAGAAGTCTAGTAACTGCCCACAGCTCACTAATTCAGGGTGCTAGGACCAGCTTTGCCCAGCTCCTGGTCTGGTTAGTCCTGCCACCACCCATGCTGGGCTCTGCTCCGCTCTGTTCCCCTCCCAGCTCCATGCGCAATAGACCTCACGCAGCATAAATCTCAGCTGGCCATAATGATTTTTGCGCTATATTGCTGTAATCTCCATGCTAGTGTTTTGGGGTTTTGTTTTTTTTGTTTTTTGTTTTTGTTTTTTTGCATTGAAATTCAATATGGAAATTTGTCTTTAATTTTGTTTCTCTGTTTTTTTTCTTCCCGTTTTAGGTATCAGCACCATGTTTGTATCATTAGAAATTAAATGATGCAGGATTTAGGGAAATAAAATTATAGCATTTTTCAGGAGCTATTTTGCCAATTATTTCAGTAAATCTTAAAATCTAAATAAAATTGATAAATATTTGCAAAAAGATAAATTACCCTAATAAACAGAAGAGGAAATTGGATACTGAAATAAATCTACCTTAAAAAAGAAGTTGAACAAACTATAAATGATCTCCCTAAAAGAAGGTGGATTTATGAGTGATTTTTTTTCCTTTGTTTGTTTGGTAGTTTAATTTCCCCAGTTACACCTAAAAGTAATTTTTAACATTCATTTTTAAAACGTTGAGAACCAAATTTTCTCCCTTCCTCATTTCCACCCTCTTTCCCTGAGAAGGCAAACAATTCAATATAGATTGCATAGGACTCCTTCTTTGCCTATTTTTTTAATGGTTTATATAATATTGGAATTAATTGTTGTTTATTTATTGGTAGAACTGACTTGTAGAAATGCAGAACCAAGATGACAGGGTAAAGGCAGTGACTCAAATGAGCACCAGCTCAAACCCTCCAAATATCTTTAACTAATGACTCTAACCAAATTCTAGAATGTAATAATCCACAAAAAGCTGAAATGATATTATTGTCCAACCCAGTTTGAATACAGATTGAAGCACACTTTTTTTTAACTTTATTTTTCTCGATGGTTTTTTTCGTTGTTGTTTATGTTTTATGTTAATCTGGATATTTTTTTAAATACTAATCCATTTTACTTAGATTATAAGATTTGCTGAAAAATAAATGGCAAAAAAGCTCCTCGAAGTTGCTATAATTTCATCTTCATTGATCGTACATTCACTCTTTCACTTTTAATCATGATAATTTGGTTTTCTTCTTTCCTTTTTTTTTTTCAATTAACCAACGATTTGCCTATTTCTCCATAAAATCAGTTCCTTTTTATATTTTAGTTCAATGACTTTTTTTAAAATTTCAACTTCATTAATATCTCCTTTGATTTTTAAGATTTCCAACTTGGTGTTTAATTGGAGAGTTTTAATTTGTTCTTTTTCCAATGATTTTTAATTGCATGTTCAATTTATCATTCTGCTCTTTCTCCATTTTGTTTATGTAACACATTCAGAGTTATACATTTCCCCACAAGTACTATTTCATCTACATCCCACAAATTATTGTTTGTTGTCTTGTTGTCATTCTCTTTAACAAAATTATTTATAATTTCTACAATTTATTTTTGACCCACTCACTCTTTAGAATTAGATATTTAGTTTCCAATTAATTTTTAATCTATATTTTCCTGGTTTCTTATTAAATGCAATTTCATTACATTATGATCTGATGCATTTAATATTTCTCTTTTACTACACTTGTTTGCCAAGTTTTAATACCCTAATACATGGTCAGGTTTTTTAAAGGCACCATATACATCCAAGAAAAAGATGTACTCCTTTCTATCACCATTCAATTTTCTCCAGAAGTCTATCACATCTAACTTTTTCTAAATTTCTATTCATCTTCTTAATGTTTTTTATTCATTATTTGTTTTATGTTAAATTTATCTAGTTTTGAGAGAGGAAATTTTAAGTCCACCACTTACATAGTTTTACTAATTCCTTCTTTAGCTAATTTTTCTTTTAAGAATTGGGATGCTATGCTCTTTGCGCATATATGTTGAGTACTGATATTACATCATTGTCTGTGGTACCTTTTAGGAAAATGTAGTTTTATTGCATATATGTTTTAATTGAAACTGTGTTTTGCTTTTGTTTACTCTGAAATCATGATTGCTGCTCCTGCCTTTGTTTTTAGCTTCAGCTAAATCAAAATACGTTCTTCTCCAACTTGTAATTTTGCTCTGTATTTCTCTGGTTCAAGAGTGTTTCTTGTATAGAATATTGTGGGATTTTGTTTTCTAATCTATTCTGCTCTCTACTTCCATTAAATGTGTGAGTTAATTCCGTTACCATTCACAATTAATGATATTAACTGTGCATTACCCTCCGTGCTATTTTCCACTATCTAAAACTCTCTTCTCCTCTCCCCTCTCTCTCCCCTTCTTCCACCCCTCTCTCCCCTGTCCCTCCTCAAAAGTCCATTTTCTTTCTGGCCAGTTCCTCCCTTATCCCATCTTCTTTCTATCACCCCCTCCATCTTATTCCTTTCCACTCCTACTTACCTGTTGGATAAGATAAATTTCTATACCCAGCTGAATATGTATGTTTTAACCTCTTTGAACCAAATCTAATGAGAGTGAGATTTAAGCATTTCCCACCACCACCACCATTTGCCCTTCCACTGTAATAGCTCTTCCTTATACACCTCTTTTATGTTAGATAATTTCCCCATTCTTTGCTTTTCCCCCTTCTCTCAGTGCATCCCTCCTTCTCATCCCTCAATTTAAGATTGTCCCATCATAACCAATGTACGCTTGTCCTCTTTATGTATGCTTCTTCTAAATGCCTTAAAAATGAGGAAGTTCTTAGGATTTGTAACATTTTTTTTCCATTTTTGAAAGCAAACAGTTTCATCTTATTGAGTCCCTCTTAATTTCTCTTTCATGTTTAACTTTTTATACTTCTCTTGGGTTTGTATTTGAAATTCAAAAGTTTCTATTCAGCTCTGTTCTTTCCATCAGGAATGTTTAAAAGTCTTGTATTTCATCAAGTATCTCTTTTTTCCCCTTTATTGATTATACTCAGTTTTTCTTGGTAGATTTTTCTTGATTGTAATCTAGCTCATTTGCTTTCTGGAATATCATATGCCAAACTCTCCTCTTCTTTAATGTGGAAGCTGCTAAATCTTCAGTGATTGTGATTGTGGCTCCACAATATTTGAATTTTTTCTTGCTGGTGGCATGCAACATTTTCTCCTTAATCTTGGAGCTCTAAAATTTGACTTTAATATCCCTCATAATTTTCATTTTGGGATCTATTTCAAGAGGTTAACAATCAATTCTCTTACTTTTATTTCCCCTCTGGGTCTATGATATCCCAGAAATTTTTTTCCTCATCACACACACACACACACACACACACACACACACACACAGATACACACACACACTTTTTTTTTTAATTTTAGAATAGCTTTCATGTAGTCCAATAACTCTTAAATTATCTCTCATTTTTTTCCAGGTCAGTTGTTTGGCTGATGAGATACTTCATATTCCTATTTTTAAAATTCTTTTGACTTTGTTTCACTGTTTCCTTATATTTCACGGAGTCATTAGGGTGCACTTATCTGATTCTAATTTTTAAGGAATTGTTTTCTTCATTGAGCTTTTGTATCTTTTTTGACCATTTGGCCAATTCTTCTGCTTAAAGAGTTCTTCCCATAAGTGAATTTTGTCCCTCTTTTACCACTTGGATAATTCTGTTTTTTAAGGTGTTATTTTCTTCAATATTTTGGTGCCCCTTTTACAAAGCTGTTGATGCACTTTTTATAGTTTTCTTTTACCATTCTCATTTTTTTCTCATTTTTCTTCTACTTTTATTATTTGGTTTTACAAATCCTTTTTGAACTTTTCCAGGAATTCTTTTTCTGGCCTTGTGTCCAAATCACAATTTCTTTTTCCTTGGAGGCTAGGCTCACAGCTGTTTTGACATCAATGTCTTCTTCTAAGTCTATGTCTTGATCTTCTTTGTCATCTTAGAAATATTTTATGTCGGGTTATTTTTGTTGTTTTTTTTCATTTTTTCCACCTTACTTCTTGACTTTGTACTTTATGTTAAAGTTTGCTTCTTTTCCTGGGTCTAACGGGGTCACTGTCCTAAACTTCAGTTATTCTGTGCTGATGTTGTCAGAGCTAATTCTGGAGTCTGTAAGTTTTTGGTGCTGACATGGTGCTATGATCCAAGGAGACGTGTGGTCACTGTTCTCCTGGACTGTTCTCTGTTTTTACTCAGGAAGGGACCTTCCCCCCTTCCCTCTCCCCACACACAGCTGCAAGTGCCAAGGCCCTGGAACAGTGACCTATTTCCTTACTCTCATGCACCCACAAATGCTAGTATTCCTTTCTGTCTTGGTCTTGTGAACAATCATAAGCAATCTTCTCTGCCCTGGAACTATGACCAGAGCCCCAGCTTCTATGTGACTGCAAGTGCCAGTGCTCCTCTTATTCTGGGAACTGTATATAAGCAATGAAATAGGGCACTGCACGTAGTGCCAGCAAAGGGTCTCCTGTAGTCTCTTTCTGCCATGTTATCCAATTCCCTTCTACTGTAGCAACAATGTGGTTAGCAGCTGTTGTAGGAGTGAAAGACCAACACAAGCCCAACATCAAGAATGTTGCTAGCACAGATTCTTTGATCTGCTTTTGTAAGGAAAGCAACTTTAAGAGGTTAACGATCGCAGTTTAATTAAACTTACATATATCATTCACTTAGTTCAGGGGGAAAAGATCAGCCCTGTGAACTTCAAGGCAAATACAAACAGAAATTACAAACATCAACTGACAGACCTTTTCTGATTCAAATCACAATTCATAGTTTCTGGAGAATAACCAATGGGTCTGGGTTGGCAAAGCCGGGGGAGCAGGGCAGTTACAGCAGCTTGCCCAGAGTCTCAACACTCCTTCCATGAGTGAGTCCCAAAAGTCAAACACCAAGCTCCCCTCAAAGGCATTTAAGAAAAGAATAGGAAAAAGCCCTGCCCTGATTACGATTACACCCCCATTTTGGTGTCACAGAACTGTACTAAGTAGTTTTGTGCTAGAAGAATGTCTCACCCCAGCCTTTTCTTTAGCCTGCCACTATAGAATTCATTTTGAGGGGTTATTTCAATTTTGTTGGAGGGAAATGTTGGTAGAGTTCAGCAGAATTGCTGCCTGTACTCTGCCATCTTGACTCTAGCCCTCTCATTTAAGTATTTTGGATAGATACCAAATTTACAAATCATAAGCATTTGGTGAATTTGGATTTGAATAAGCAAGGTAAGGAGAAGGGAACTGATAACACTATCTTCTGTTTCATTTCCTTTTGTGGAATACTCCTAAGGAGAAGCATTCAACCCCACCATGGCAGATGTACAATTTATGCATTGTCTTATATATAATAAGGAAGCACAGTAGAACATTAAAAACAGTATCTCCCAATTAAGAGCAACAAAGACTACAAAACAAAATATAGTGATACATGATGAAATAATGTATTGTAAAGTCTAGATTCCCTTACTTAGAATTTTATAGCAAAATTCAAAAGTTGAAGGCTACAGAGAATTTTTTTTTAAAGATGAGTAAAGAAAAAATATAAATATAATAGGTCATGTATAAAGTATGGGTCAAATATAAAGTATAAAGGCTTAAGAAACACAATGCCATAGGGGAGAGAGACAGACAGACAGACAGACATACACACACACACACACACACACAGAGAGAGAGAGAGAGAGAGAGAGAGAGAGAGAGAGAGAGAAAGAGAGAGAGAGAGAGAACCCTCTTCCCAAAGGAACCTGTGGAAAAGTTTTCATCATCTGTATGCCTCTGAGAAATCCAACACAAAGAAAACAAATTGGATAAAACAAGAAAGAGATTGCAGGCACACCATTAATAACATAAATGAAAGCAGTTACATCAAGGGAGGTAACTGAAACTCTAGCTTCTCTGCAAAATTAGAAAGCAGCAGGACTGGATAAAATCCATAATTATTGGCTTAAATGCATCACATTCGTGCATGAGTAACTTGCAAAGCACTTTACCAGTTTTCATTCAGACCTAATTCTGATCCTTCTTTTTTTTTTAACAGAAGTCATTACATATCATGTAACCAACACAAGGTTGTGAAGGATTTTAAATGACAAAGGATTTTTTTTTCTTTTGTCCTGTTTTGTTTTGTTTTGTTTTTTTCCCTAGGTAGTCACCACCCTGGGAAGTAAATATTTTAAATATTCTTGGCCCATTTTGTGGATAAGAAAACCAAGGTAGAGAGAAACCCACATCTGACACAAAGGACATGTTCTTTCCACTATACAATCTTACCCACAAATTGGTAATAGTGATTTGGTTGATCCTATATTAAATATTTGCATTTCTATTGCTCTTGGCATAAATAGTGGATTTACTATTAAAAATTTTCCTAGGTCAGTCAGTCTCTCAATATGCAATTATTTGCACCACTTATTATGTTAAATGTCAGAGATACAAGGAAAGGCTGGTCCCTCCTCTCAAGGAACTTATATACCAATGAAGATGACAACATGCAAAATTGGGCATGTAAGCAATATACAATGTAAATGAATAATTAATTCTAAAATGGGAAAAATAATGAAGGTTTCTATCAAGTTACTTCAATATTTTCTGATCTCTTCTGAGTTTTACCCAAAGGATTGATCAAATTGCTTCACAGACAAAACAAGGCCAGTGTCTGGTCTACATCATACAGAACTTTATTTCTTGCGCCCAGGAGCCCTATTTTTACATTCCATTGATAAACAGAATGTCTTGCCTCATTGGGGGAGGCATAGGGCTGCTACCTCCCACACCAGCTAGGAGACCCTGGGTGGTCTGCAAGGGCCGACACCTCACTACTCTGCTTAGCCAGGGTGAAAGGGGCTGGACTCTCTCAGACCAAGGAAATTTCATGATGTTTTTGTGAGGGAGCAAAGCTACAGTGCCATGTGAAATGGAGCATCTAACTGAAACATGGCCAAACCAGATAAATGCCAGAGGGGAAAGAAAAGGGGTGTGGAGAATGATTAATTTTGATTCATTCTTTAAACTGAGAAAGCTAAAGATAAATTAGATCAGTGTTTCCATAGACTAATGGCATCTGTCCTAGAAATTAAGAAAATCCCAAATTTTTATAGCCTCCAGCTCCCTGAAGAGGGAAAGAAGTGCTGAGTTAGAAGGAAAGGCTCATTATTGACAATAAGCTTGTTGAAGCACGGAAGCTGTCTGCACAGATGGTCTCTTCTCTGATTAAGGACCCTTGTACCTAGAACACATGCTATGTATGTGTCCTGGACTGTTGTCCATAGATGGACTGTCCCTGTGTTTTTCAGAAGACCCTGCCATGCTCTCTGTGTCTGGATCAGTGCATTCAGTCTCCTATGTTGAAGAAACTATCATCTTTTCAGTCACCCAGTTTTGTTGTCACCCTCACTTCATCATTTTCACACATCCTTCAATTAGTTGCAAGATTTTGTAATTTCTACCTCCACAATATCTTCCCTAGCTTTCCCCTTCCCTCTTTGCAAATGACAGCCACACTATTTCAAGCCCTCATCATGTCTTTTCAGGACTTTGGCAATAGCTTCATAACTTGTCTGTCTGCGCCAAGACCAACTCATCATTCACCCTCCACACAACTCAAAAGGTCATTTTCCCCAAATACAGAATCACAGAACATGAAAATTGGAAGGACCTTAAGGGCCTTGTAGTCCAACTGGTGTACATTTGGAATCCCCACTGTCATATACACAGCAAGTGGTCATCTAGCCTCTGTTTGAAGACTTTCAAGGTGGGAAAATAAATATCTTCTTGAGAAAACACATTGCATTTTTGGATAATTCTAATTACTAAAAGGTGTTATTCTTTTTGGTTTTAATTTTGCTTAATTTTGTTTTTTTTTCCTTTGCTCATTTAATTGCCTATTTTTTTTTTTGCTTATTTCTGCAGTCTAGCCCAAATTATCCTCTTTGCAACCTCCATTCATTGTTTCTATTTTTGCCTCCTGGGTGAAATAGAAAAAGTCTAATCGATAATTCCCCTTCATCTAATTAAATACAACTCTCAAGTTCCCTCTTAGTCTTATTTTGTCCAGAATAAACATACTTAGGTGCTTCATCTGATGCTCATATTGCATGGATGTATGTCTTTCAATCATTCTGCTTGCCTTCTGGCTTACCAATGTCATTCTTACTCTGTGGTGAATAGAATACAGCAAATGAGAGCTAGCAAAGGCAAAGTACAACGGGACTATCAGGTTTTTGGCCTTTAAGCCTGTCTTAATGCAGCTCAAGTTTCCATTTGGGGGGTTGTTACATAACACTTCTTATACTAACTGAGTTTATAGTCCACTAAAATTGCCAGATCTTTTTTTTTTGTTAGACCATCTAATAATGCTTCTTTAATCATTTAGTCATGCCTGACTCTGTCACCTCATTTGTGGTTTGCTTGGCAAAGATACTGGAATGTTTTGCCATTTCCTTCTTCAGCTCTTTTTTTATAGATGAGGAAACTGAGGCAAACAAAATTAAGTAACTTGTCCAGTGTCATAGAGCTAGTAAAAGTCTGAAGCCAAATTTGAACTCAAGAATATCAGGCCTGGCACTCTATCCACTTAACCACCTAGCTATGAAATGAAGATATTGAGCTAAATGGCTTCTGATATCCTAGTCAGTTCTAGATTTATGATCCTAAAATCTCTTTGGATCTCGATTTTCTCATCTATTATGTTAGCTATCACTCTCAGCTTTGTGACATTTTAAAATTTGATAAAACTTCATTGTTATAAAATTGGTGCTATACATTTTGTAAGTCATATATCCCTTTATCCAAATCACTGATTTAGCAAACAAAATGTTAAACAGTACAAGCTAAAGCACAAGTGCTTGGGGCACTCCACTGAATTCTTCCTGACTCAATGCCACGAAACCATTCACAACTATTTTTGGATATCTAATCAAGTCTAAATTGAATTGCATTATCATCTAGCTAACTAGTCAAATATATGTCCCTACTAAGCACCAGGCACTGAGCTAAGTGCTGAAGGTGCAAAGATAAAAGATACCCATTGTTTTCAAGGAGCTAAGAATCTAATGATGAAGACAACATGAAAGATAAATATTTGCAAACAAGATATAGAAAGGATCATGTAGAGATAGTCAAGAGGGAAGGTTCTGTATTTGCCCATCTTTTTCCAAAGAATAGCATATGATTCTTGCTCAAATGTTCTACTGAATTCTCAGTAAACTATGTCCACAGAAATCCTCTCATCTACTAGTTCAGAAATTATCAAAAAAAAAGGAAAGAAGCTTGTCTAGGATAGCCTACTCTCAACGATACCTTATTGGTGCCTTGTAATTTCTGTTTCCTTTTCTAGATGGTAACCAACAATTTCTTCATTGATCAACTTTAGAATTTTCCCAGGAATTAAAGATACTGGCCTCCAGTTAGCAGACTGTGCTTTTTTCTTTCTTTTGTCTCTCTCTTTCTTGTTACTTTCTTTTCACCGTTCATCCCCCTTTCTTCCCTCCCTCCCTCCCCCTCTCCCTTCCTTCCTTCCTTCCTTCCTTCCTTAGTTCCTTCCTTCTCCTTTCTCTTTTCTTTTCTTCCTTCTTCCCTTCCTTCCTTCCTTTCCTTCTTTCTTTCTTTCTTTCTTTCTTTCTTTCTTTCTTTCTTTCTTTCTTTCTTTCTTTCTTCCTTCCTTCCTTCCTTCCTTCCTTCCTTCCTTCCTTCCTTCCTTTCTTTCCTTCTTTCTTTTTCAAGGTAATCATTTTGTAAACTTATTTTAGTTTTCAACATTCATTTCCACAAGATTACAAAATTTTGAGTTACAAATTTTCTCACCATCTCCACCCTCCTCCCCACCCCAAGATGGCATGTATTCTGATTGTCTCCTTCCCCAGTCTGTCCTCCCTTCTGTCACCCCACTCCCACCCATTCCCCTTCCCCTTACTTTCTTGTAGAGCAAGATAGATTTCTGTACACCATTGCCTATATACCTTATTTCACAATTGCATGTAAAAACAATCTTTTTTAACATTTGTTTTTAGAACTCTGAGCTCCAAATTTTCTCTTTTTCCCTCCCCACCCACCATCCTTGAGAAAGAAAGCAATTCAATACAGGTTACTTATGTATTATTATGAAAATACTTCCATAATAGTCATATTGGGAAAGACTAACTATATTTCCCTTCATCCTATCTTGCCCCCCTTTATTCATTTTTTTTTCCTTTGACCCTGTCCCTTTTCAAAAGTGTTTGCTTTCAACTACCTCCTTCCCCAATCTGCTTTACCTTCTATCACTCTCCCATACCCTTCTCCCTTTACTCTCTACTTTCTTATAGGGTGAGATACCCAACTGAATGTGTACGTTATTCCCTCCTTAAACCAAATCAAATGAGAGCAAAGTTCACTCATTCCCTTTAACCTACCCCCTCTTCCCTTCCGTTATAACAGCTTTTTCTTTACACTTTTACATGAGATAATTTTCCCCATTCTATGTCTCCCTTGCTCTTTCTCCCAAAATATTCCTCTCTCACCCCTCAATTTTATTTTATTTTTAGATATCATCCCTTCATATTCAACTCACCCTGTGCCCTCAGTCTATATATATATATATATATATATATGTGTATTCCCTTCAACTGCTCTAATATTGAGAAAGGTCTCATAAGTTGCAAATATCATCTTTACATGTAGGAATGTAAACTTTCAGTGAGTCCCTTATGATTTTTCTTATCTGTTTACTTTTTCATGTTTCTCTTAATTCTTGCATTTGAAAGTCAAATTTTCTAGTTAGCTCTGTTTTTTTTTCTTTTCATCAAGAATGCTTCCAAGTTCTCCATTTCATTGAAAATTCATACTTTGCCCTAAAGTTTTGCTGGGTAGGTCATTCTTGGTTTTAATCCTAGCTCCTTTGACCTCCAAAATATCATATTCCAATCCCTCAATCCCTTAGTGTAGAAGCTGCTAGACCTTGTCTTATCCTGATCGTGTTTCCACAATACTCAAATTGTTTCTTTCTGGCTGATTGTAATATTACCTACTTGACCTGGGAATTCTGAACTTTGGCTACAATATTCCTGTGAATTTTCCTTTTGGGATCTTTTTCAAGAGGCAGTCAGTAGATTCTTTCCATTTATATTTTATCCTCTGGTTCTAGAATATCAGCACAGTTTTCCTTGATAATTTCTTGAAAGATGATATCTAGGCTCTTTTTTTGATTATGGCTTTCGAGGAGTCTGATAATTTTTAAGTTATCTCTCTTGGATCTATTTTCCAGGTCAGTGGTTTTTCCAATGAGATATTTCACATTGTCTTCTATTTTTTTCATTCTTTTGGTTCTGTTTTTTAATTTCTTAATTTCTCATAAAGTCACCAGCTTCCATTTGCTCTATTCTAATTTTTAAGGTATTATTTTCTTCAGTGATCTTTTGGACTTCCTCTTCAATTTAGCTAATTCTGCCTTTTAAGGCATTCTTCTCCTCATTGGCTTTTTGAAGCACTTTTGCCATTTGGGTTAGTCAATTTTTTTAAGGTGTTACTGTCTTTAGTGTTTTTTGGGTCTCCTTTAGCAAGTCGTTGGTTCATTTTTTCATGATTTTCTTGTATAACTCTTATTTCTCTTCCCAATTTTTCATCTACTTCTCTTACTTGATTTTCCACATCCTTTTTGAGCTCTTCCATGCCCTGAGATCAATCCATATTTTTTCTTGGAGGCTTTTGATGTAGGATCTTTGACTTTGTTGTCTTCTTCTGGCTGTATGCTTTGATCTTCTTTGTCACCAATGAAAGATTCTGTAGTCTGAGTCTTTTGATGCTGCCTACTCATTTTCCTCACCCCATTACTTGACTTTGGACTCTTTGTCAGGGTATGACTGCTTCCAAAGTGGAGAGTGCTTTGTCTCAAGCTTCCAGGGTTTTGTGCTACTGTTTTCATAGCTACTTCTATTCTGAGGTGGTATGATATTCCTCTCCTGGCCTGTGCTCTATACTGTGAGTGCCAGCATTATGTTCTGCTGTGTAACTAGCAGGAGGACTCGCTCTCCATAACCACTACAAGCTCTGCCACCCTTGTGCTCCTCCTCCCCCAAGGGCTGCCAATCAGGACTGTAACCTGCATGCAAACAGGGCAAAGCAAGAGAATGCTGCCTCAGCTCCAGCAAAGATATTCCTGCAGTCCCTCTCTGATCAGCAGCTTGATTCCCTCCACTATCTGTGGGCCCGGAGCTCCAGAAGCAGTCCCCACTGCTGCTGCTGCTGCTGCTGCCACCCTGGAGCTGGGGCCAAATCAGAGATTTCTCTCACCCAAGTGCAACAGTTTTCCCACTGACTTGCTAAGTTGTCTTTGGCATTTGTGGATTGAGAAGTCTGAAAACTGCCACAGCTGCCAGAGATTCAGTCCCCTGAGGCCTGCTCCTCCTGGTCTGCTCTGGCCTCATCTGTCCTGGCATGGCCCATGCTAGACTGTGCTTTGCTCTCAGCATGGTGTGATAGACCCTTGCCAGTGATCATCCAGGCCATCTTATACTGGAGACTTGTATCAGTCTGTCATTTTGTGGGTTCTGCAGCTCTAGAGTTTGTTTAGATTCAGTTTTTACAGGTGTTTGGAGGGATTTGGGGGAGGGCTCAAGCAAGTCTCTGTTTTCACGCCGCCATCTTGGCCAAGAGCATTCTTTCTTTTTTCCTTCCATCCTTCCTTCCTTCCTTTCTTTCCTTTCTTTCTTTCTTTCTTTCTTTCTTTCTTTCTTTCTTTCTTTCTTTCTTTCTTTCTTTCTTTCTTTCTTTCTTCCTAAATGAGGACAAAGTTTCCCCTTCTCACATCTTAAGCTACCTCTCCTATTTTATGTAGGTATTATAATGTCACTCACAAACAGAACAATCTTCAGTGCTTCATTATTCCCTGTATGATAAAACATAAAGTCTTATGGAATTTAAAAGCTCTCACAGTATGAGTTCAATCTATCTTTGTTGTCTAATTATACATTATTCCCCTTTGCATACTCTGTAATCCAAATAAAATGTTCTTCTTGTTCCTCACACATGATACTCCATCATCTTCAGAGCCCTCTCTCCTCATTGATGATCTTTATGGTCCCTATTTTCCTCCAAACCTCAGCTCTAATGCTACCTTTTACATCAGACCTTTCTGGTTCCTTCATGAACTGGTGCCTCTTCCCCTTTAACATTATCATTGAATTATTTTTAAAGTATTTATTTTGTACATATATGTATGAATATATGCAGTCTCCCTCAATATAATATTTAAGTTCTTAATAGCAGGGACTATCGTGTTTTATCTTCAAATACCTAGGACCTTGTCTACTGCACCTCAGGTCATTGCCGGTTGTCCTGATTTTTGACTTGCCATTGGACTTCAGTGACAAAGGAAGATAGAGTGAGGCTGACAACTTTATAGAATTCTTCCTCTAATTCATGTGCCAAGATATCAATCTGTGATGTCATTGGTCTTCTTCAAAAATGAAACATAAACAGCAACCTTGATGATAGTAGATATATAATACATGTTTATTGATTAATTGCTCCAATTGTCTCCATAAGCCAGAAGCAAGACTACGTATATTTTTTTCAGATTATATTTTTTTTTACTGCACTCTTGAATTTTACTATAAATCTTATGGGCATTTAAAAAACAGTTTCCATACATATCAAATATAATTTCTGAGAGACATATGAAAACATTTTATAGGAATAAAAATCATTGGGAGGCAAATAATGTCATATTTTGGCTGTTGTGTAAGATATAGAAATGGGCTCAAGGTCTTATAGGTTTAGATTTAGGAATGTCATTAGAAGTCATCTAGTCAATAGAATAACTCAAATGGCAAAAGAGCTCCAAAAAGCCAATGAGGAGAAGAATGCCTTGAAAGGCAGAATTAGCCAAATGGAAAAGGAGGTCCAAAAGACCACTGAAGAAAATACTAGCTTAAAAACTAGATTGGAGCAAGTGGAAGCTAGTGATTTGATGAGAAATCAAGATATTATCAAACAGAGCCAAAGGAATGAAAAAATGGAGGACAATGT
>JAQQSZ010002874.1:0-14613 GCA_028646595.1 Phalanger gymnotis
AGAGCCCTTAAACAAATTACAAACAGACAGACCCAATACAATTCATAGTTACCAACATCTAGGTTCAGCCCTGATAGCTCAGAACAAGGACTGGCCCAGAGTCATGCGTGCCACCACTGCTTCAGCAAAGAGCTCCAAGGAAGAAGAGGCCAACTCCTGGCTTTTATATCTTTGTCAGCATCAGGGGTGAGTCACACATGTGACTCACCCATGTGACCTAAGATCGTCACAAAGAGGCACCTTAAATCCATGTGGTCTAAGAGTCTCTGCTGTCCCAGACATGTAAACTAGGCCCTCCCTGGAGATAGCCCCACCTTGGGCCCCACCTCAGTCATCAATCCACACCCACATAGGTTCCACACCTAATAGGAGTCCGGGCCTGGGGCTTAGCATTACTCAAAGCAAACAAAAACCAAACTCTTCAAGGGCACTTGTTGAACTAAGTGCTAAGGAGCCCATTTTGCTTAACAACACAGCCAGGCCTGCAGGGATCTGGTGGCTCATCTGGTCCTATGCTGAAATGGGGGTGGGGATGATTGTGGCTGGTGCTGTTGGCAGCTCATTTGGTGTTCCATGGAGCCATGTGGGAGAGCTTGGTGTTGGTGTCTTCCCATTCACCTGGTGCTGCACTAAGTCTCAGGGTCTTCTACTAGCTTGCTGAGGCAGACATTTTTGGAAAGGAACAGTGAATTATGACTAGAAGACTTGAATAAAAGAAAAAAAAGAAATAAAGTGAAAAATAGCATGTTTCAGTCTGTATTCAAACAATATCAGTTCTTTCTCTGGAAGCAGATAGTATGCTTCATCATTAGTCATTTGGGATTGTATTGCTGAGAATAGCTAAGTCATTCACATTGAACAATATTACTGTTACTATGTATAATGTTTTCTTGGTTCTGTTCACTTAACTATGCATCAGTTCATGTAAGTCTTTCCAGGATTCTATGAAATCATTCTGCTTGTTATTTCTTATAGTACAAAAATATACTATTACAACAATATCCCATAGCTTGTTTAGCCATTCCCAAATTGATGGTCATCTCTTTGATTTCCAATTCTTAGCTACTACAAAAAGAGCTGCTATAAATATTTTTGTACAGATGTCTTTTTTCCCTTTTTTGGATTTATTGCTAGATCAAAGGGTATGCACAGTTTTATAGCTCTTTTGGCATAGTTCCAAATTGCTCTCCAGAATGGTTGTATCACTTCATCTCCATCAACTCCATCAACTCCATCAACTCCATCAACTCCATCAACAATGCAATAGTGTCCCAGTTTTCCCATATCCCCTCCAACATCTAACATTTTCCATTTTTGTCATATTAACCAATCTGATAGGTATGAAGTGTACCTCAGAGTTATTTTAATTTGCATTTCTCTAATCAATAGTGATTTAGAGCATTTTTTCATATAACTACAGGGAGCTTTGGGTTCTTCATTTGAAAACGGCCTGTTCGTATCCTTTGACCATTTATCAGTTTGGGAATTATTTGCATTTTTATAAATTTGACTGAGTTCTGTATATATTTGAGAAATGAGGCCTTTATTAGAGATACTTGTTGCAATTTTTCTCCCCAGTTTTCTTCTTTCCTTACAATTTTGGTTTCATTGGTTTTGTTTGTGCAAAACCTTTTTAATTTTATGCAATCAAAATTATCTATTTTAAATTCTGTAATGGTCTCTGTATCTTCTTTTGTCCCCAATTTTTCCCTTATCCATACATCTGATGGATCAACTATTCCATGCTCTCTTAATTTGTTTATGGTATCACCCTTTATGTGTAAATCATGTACCCATTTTGACCTTATCTTGGTATATGGTATAAGATGTTGTTCTATACCTAGTTTCTGCCATAGTGTTTTCTAGTTTCCAGCAGTTTCTGTCAAATAATGAGTTTTTGTTCCAAAAGCTTGGATCTTTGGGTTTATCATATACTAGATTACTATGATCATTTACTATAATGTAATTTGTACCTAATCTATTCCACTGATCCACCACTCTATTTCATAGCCAGTACCAGATTGTTCTGATGATTACTGCTTTATAAAATAGTTTGAGAGATCTGGTATGGCTAGACCACCTTCTTTCACATTTTTTTATTCATTCCCTTGATATCTTTGAGCTTTTATTCCTCCAGATGAATTTTGTTATTAGTTTTTCTATCTCTATAAAATACTTTTTTGTTAGTTTGATTGGTATGGCACTGAATAAATAGATCAATTTAAGTGGAATTGTCATTTTTATTATATTGGCTCAGCCTACCCATGAACAACTAGTATTTTTCCAGTTGTTTAGATATGACTTTGTGTGAAAAGTGTTTTATACTTGTGTTCTTATAGCTTCTGGGTTTGTCTTGGCGGGTAGCCCTTTCAATAATAAAAAAAACAAACAAACAAAATGGGAGGGGAAGACCCTCAGGGTTGCTGGCCAAAAGAGAAACAGCTACTATTTACATTCACTCTAAGCAAGGAGGGCCCAAGAAATAAATATCCATTAAGTGGTGCTTAGGCAGAGACCTATTGTTGTCCAATCAATGAAATCCAAAGTGAATTGGGTTTAAGGCATGTCTTTGAGAAAGAAATCTAGCCAGTGAACCCCAAGTTAACTAGGTAGGTTTTGGCCTTCAACATTTACCTTCCTTTGGGCAGAACACCCTCAGGTAAAGGCATAAGAGGACAGGACAGGTACAAGCACATTCCTCTAATTATCTTCCCATGTGGTAACTGTACCTGGTTCTGGTCAGCAAACCACATGGTAAAGAGGAGGCTCTTTCATTGGTTTTGGAGGTATTCCAAAAGTTTATCACCCTCAGGGTGAGATGTGGCAAACCTTGCTCTGGGACAGTGAGGCAGAATACACTTTATAAATACTTACATAAATGAAACCACAGGTCCAGTCACTATCTTCTCTACATTGGCAAGTTAAAGCTGTTCTACTTTATTAAAGATTTCAGATATGTATAGTTTAACAGATGAGTCCTGTTTCTCTGCTTAGGTCCTTGTTGTTCTACCTCAAGCCAGCCAGGCTATAGATCTCATATCATATCCCAGGGAAATCAAACTCATTTCTGGCTAGCAACAGTTACAGCCTCTAGGTTCTGACTAAATTTCTCTATCGGAAAGTTTCCTGGAACCTTAAACTTGTTGCTTTGTTCTCTCTGGTTCCTATGTAGAGAGTATCTTGCACTAATCTACCTTACAAGTCATATAATTTACTCTCTCTTCAGTTCCTTACTTTCTTTTAATTTTTTTCATATTTTTATTATTTAATATTTTCTAGTTTTCAGCATTGATTTCCACAAGATTTTGAGTTACAAATCTTCTACCCTCCCCCCTACTCCAAGATGGCATATATTTTGATTGCCCTATTCCCCAGTCTAGCCTCCCTTCTGTTACACCACTTGCCCTACCTCCCCACCCCCCATCCTCTTTCCGCTTACTTTCTTGTAGTGCAAGATAGATTTCTATACTCCATTGCCTATATATCTTATTTCCTGGTTGCATGTAAAAAACCAACTTTTTTTTTGAGCATTCGTTTTCAGAACTTTGAGTTCCGAATTCTCTCCCTTCTTTCCTCCCCACCCATCTTCCTTGAGAAGGCAATCGATTCAACATAGGCCACACATGTATCATTATGCAAAACACTTCCATAATAGTCATGTCGTGAAAGACTAACTATATTTCTCTCCATCCTATCTTGTCCCCCTTTATTCAATTTTCTCCCTTGACCCTGTCCCTTTTCAAAAGTGTTTGCTTTTGATCACCTCCTCCCCCAATCTGCCCTCCCTTGTATCATTCCCCCTCTCTTGTCCCCTTCCCCCCTACCTTCTTGTAGGGTAAGACACCCAACTGAGTGGCTATTCCCTCTTAAGTCAAATCCAGTGAGAGCAAGATTCACTCATTCCCTTTTACCTGCCTCCTCTTCCCTTCCAATTGAACTGCCTTTTTTTTTTGCCACTTTTATGTGAGATAATTTACCCCATTCTCTCTCTCTCTTTATCCTTCTCCCAATATATTCCTCTCTGACCCCTAAATTTTATTTTATTTTTTAGATATCATCCCTTCATATTCAACTCAGCCTGTGCTCTCTGTCTATGTATATGTACATTCCCTTCAAGTACCCTAATGCTGAGAAAGGTCTCATAAATTACATATATCATCTTTCCATGTAGGAATGTAAACAAAACAGTTCAACTTTAGTAAGTCCCTTATGATTTCTCTTTCCTGTTTTCCTTTTCATGCTTCTCTTGATTCTTGTACTTGAAAGTCAAATTTTCTATTCGTCTCTGGTCTTTTCATTGAGAAAGTTTGAAAGTCCTCTATTTTATTGAAAATATTTTGCCTTGGAGTATTATATTCAGTTTTGCTGGGTAGGTGATTCTTGGTTTTAATCCTAGCTCCTTTGACCTCCGGGATATCATATTCCAAGCCCTTTGATCCCTTAATGTAGAAGCTGCTAGATCTTGTGTTATCCTAATTGTGTTTCCACAATATTGAAATTGTTTCTTCCTGACTGCTTGCAATATTTTCTCCTTGACTTGGAAACTCTGGAATTTGGTGACAATATTCCTAGGAGTTTTCTTTTTGTGATTTTTTTTTTCAAGAAGCAGTTGGTAGATTCTTTCAATTTCTATTTTACCTTCTGGTTCTAGAATATCAGGGCAGTTTTCCTTGATAATTTCTTGAAAGATGATGTCTAGGCTCTTTTTTGATCATGGCTTTCCGGGAGTCCAATAATTGCTAAATTATTTCTTCTGGATCTGTTTTCCAGGTCGTGGTTTTTCCAATGAGATATTTCACATTGTCTTCCATTTTTTCATTTTTTTGGCTCTGTTTTATAATTTCTTGATTTCTCATAAAGTCACTAGCTTCCACTTGCTCCAATCTAATTTTTAAAGTGGTATTTTATTCAGTAGTCTTTTGGACCTCCTTTTCCATTTGGCTAATTCTATCTTTCAAGGCATTCTTCTCTTCTTTGGCTTTTTAGAGCTCTTTTGCCATTTGGGTTAGTCTATTTTTTTTAAGGTGTTACCTTCTTCAGTATTTTTTTTCGGATCTCTTTTAGCAAGCTATTGACTTGTTTTTCATGATTTTCTTGCATCACTCTCATTTCTCTTCCCAATTTTTCCTCTACTTCTCTTACTTTTCCAATCTTTTTTGAGTTTTTCCATGGCCTGAGACCAATTCATATTTTTCTTCAAGGCTTTTGATGTAGACTCTTTGACTTTGTTGACTTCTTCTGGCTGTATGTTTTGATCTTCTTTGTCACCAAAAAAGATTCTATAGTCTGAGTCTGAGTCTGAGTCCTTTTTCACTGCCCGTTCATGTTCCCAGGCAACTACTTGATCCTTGAGCTTTTTGTCAGGGTATGACTGCTTTTAGAGTAGAGAGTACTTTGTCCCAAGCTTGAGGGGCTGTGCTGCTGTTTTCAGAGCTACTTCTACTCCACAGTCATCTCAAGCTCTGCCACCCGAGCACTCCTTCTACGCCAAGAACCACCAACCAGGACTGTGACCCAGATCCAAGCAGGGCAAAGCAAGAGAACCCTGTCTCTGTGCCAGCAAAGCAATCCTTGCACTCCCACTCTGATCTGCCACCTGATTCCTCCCACCCTGTGGGCCAGGAACCCCGGAAGCAGCTGATGCTGGAGCTCTGGAAGCAGTTGCAGGAACTTCCTGCTGCTGCCACCGCTGCACCACCTCCACCACCCCTGGGGCTGGGGCCGGACTGCACACTTCTCTCACTCAGATCCAGCAGTTTTCCCACTAACCTGTTCTGTTTTCTTTGGCATTTGTGGTTTGAGAAGTCTGGTAACTGCCACAGCTCAGTTATTCAGGGCTCTAAGGCCAGTTCTGCCCAACTCTCAGTCTGGTCTGTGCTCCACTCCCAGCACTGTGCGATAGACCCTTCTTAGTGACCATCCAGGCCATCTTGGGCTGGAGACTTGTTTCCTTCTGTTATTTTGAGGGGTTCTGTGGCTCTAGAATTTGTTCAAAGACATTTTTTACAGGTGTTTGGAGGGATTTGGTGGGGAGCTTAAGAGAGTCCCTATTTTCCAACCGCCATCTCGGTTCCGCCCCCCAAAACAAAACCCAGTTTCTTATTTTCAATAACTCAGTCTTTTTTTCCCCTTCACTTTTCCCCCCTTTCCTGTAGTGCAAATGTGATTATCCTTATTTTACATATGAGGAAACTGTGTGTCAAAGAGGGAGAGTATCCTGCAGATCAGATAACCAGCTTGTCTTGGAGCAGTGACTTGTGTTTGGGTCTTCTGATACCAAGTTTTGTACTCTCTCCAGTGTACAATATTGTGTCTCATGATAACAACAACAACAACAACAGCTAGCATTTATATCTCCCTTTAAGGTTAGCAAAGCTCTTTAAGAATGTTATCTCCTTTGATCTTCTCAATAATCCTTGGAGGTGCCATTTTTATCATTCTCATTTATATATGAGAAAACTGAGGCAGAAAGAGGTTAGGTGACTAACCAAAGGTCACACAGCTAGCGTACGACCAAAGCCAGATGTGGACTTGGGTCTTTCTGACTCTAAGTCAAACTCTCTCTCTGTTGTGCCACCTAGCTGCCTCTCCTGGGCAGGGTTGTTCAGGAAGAGCAGAGGGATTCTATCTGGGAGAAATGGGAGCTAATTCTGAAAAGGTGGTCAACCAGGAGCCAGACTGTGGAGGGATAAATATTCCAATAAATCTATTATCCCATTAGAGATCATATTCTCTACATCGATGCAAATAATAAGCCCCCCACAACACCTCAAAAGATAGTTTCTGTGAGTTGTGATCACAAAAATTTATCACCTGGTAACTAGAATTCCAGTGATGAGTCTCTCTCTCTAGGTTAAACTAGGCTAGTTGTCATACAACAGATGCCACTGGGCCTGTAAGTAAGGCTTTTTCAACTTGGCAGGACAGGCCAGAACTTTAGGTCATAATTCATTGAGAACCTAGGTTCACCTCCACATCTTCATGAGTTATTTGAATAGGATTGAAGTAGAGCTGGAAGAACATCTTAGAATAACAGAATACCAAAAAGGAACCATTTACTTTGATGACAAAGCGCCTTTCAGTCATAATCTGATCCTTGTTGACAACTATAAGTGGTATAGTTATTGCGATTTTCATTTTGTGAAGAAACTCAGTCTTTAAGATTTAAGTAATTTGTAAAAAGTTCTCAGCTAGGAGGGACAGAGTCGTTCCACATTAGGTCTTCTAATTCCAATAGATTTTGATTAAAGAGGAGAAAGGAAAAATCTAGATCATAGCAATCTGCAGGGATATTTGAGGCATTGAACTGGGGATCCCTGGGCAGCCAGGGGACAGTTCGAGGGCTTTAGGTGCCTGCCAGGAGGAAGGTGTAGAAAGAACGATGGGAAGGCACTAAAGGTGAGCTACTTCTTCTTCATAATTTTAAAGAAGTCTGTACTAATCCCCTTTCTTTCTCTTTGCCATGCTCCAGATTCCTGACCTCTATAGGTCCTCACTCACAATTCTTGCCTTATTCCCACTGCTCCCTTTTTTTTTGGACTTGTGCTAATTGTGAGCTGGAGAGAGCTTGTCCTTGGGGCTGGAGGTACCTGCACTTCCTCTGGAAATAAAACTGACTCTTAGCTCCTTCCCTGGGATTTAATCCTTAGGTGGATGGTGGGTGGAGAGCCTGTTCTTGAGGGTAAACTGGTAAGGGAGATTTGAAACAAAGATGTAGCATTGCAATGACGCTTGGACATGTGGCTTTCCATCCTGCCACTGTTCCCAGTTTCTTATCTAGGCCAGTATTTTCCTTCTCTTTCTGGTTGGGCTGAGGGGAAGAGAATTTTCTCTGGTCAATAGATAGACAGATAGACTGACAGACGGAGCCAGAGAAAGAATCCAGATATCTGGTCACTAAGCCTTTTGTTCCCATAGGTTTAAACAGGGCTGTCCGAAATGCGGCCAGCCTGCAATGTGATTTATGGGGCCCACCTGTAAGCACAGAAATTTACATTTAGTAAATGAAGCCTAGCTGCTGCAGAGCTCTCACTAAAATGGCAAATCAAAATATTTTGTCTATTGTCTCAATAAAAACCTAAGGTTGGAACGCCCTGGGTTTAAGTACTGATCCAGCCTGAGAGTGTAGGGCAGAAGGAGTGTTATACCAAGAGCAAGTGAGACACGCCACAGAGTATAAGTTTTAATGGAGAATTTATTAGCCAGCGACCATTCGGGGTTCAACCGAAATCAGAATGGCCCCGAGTTGGGGTGAAGAAGTAGTATTTATGCAGATAAAACAGGGTGCAGTGGTTAATTATCTCTTGAAATTTCCGGGCCAGGTCACAGGGTGGTCGGGGGCACAGGGACAGAGCAAAGATTCTGACAGGTTATCATTTGGTGGGATGATTTTTATCTATTGACATTCCTTGGAAGAATCACAGAGCCCCAGCGACATTTACTAAATGCCAAAAGGTCCATTCTTTCTGGGGGTGTTGTCAGGGGCTGTGGGGCAGGGGTCTCCTTAGCAATAACTGATTTTTCCAGCACCACAGGAGGAGGCCAGGAAGGCTGAGAATCACATATAAAACCTGTAGGAGCTCCCCTTATATTCCCACTATGTGAAATGACATGTTTTTTATACTAGAAGCACTTTGGTAAGGGAATTTTTCTGCTGAGCCCATTTGTCTCAAGATTACTAGTGAGTGACTATCCTGCCTGCTCTTTTCACTTCTCAAGGAATTTCTGCTTTATACTAAAAACGTTAGCTTTAACAACAACAGAAGAAAAAGAAATGGAAGGAATTAGAATAGGCAAAGAAAAAACAAAGCTATAACTCTTTGCAGATGATATGATGATATGGAGAATCTGAGAGAATCAAGCAAAAACCTACTTGAAATAATAAACAACTTTAGCAAAGTTGCAGAATATAGAATAAACCCACATAAATCATAAACATTTCTATATATTACTAACAAAACCCAAGAGCAAATGATAGAAAGAGCAATTCCATTTAAAGTTACTGTAGACATTATAAAATATTTGGGAGTCTACCTGCCAAAACAAACCCAGGAACTATATGAACACAATAACAGAATACTTTTCACACAAATAAAGTCAGATTTACTTAATTGGAAAAACATCAGTTGCTTATGGGTAGGCTGAACTAATATAATAAAAATGACAATTCTACCTATATTAATTTACTTAATCAGTGCCATACCAATTAAACTACCAAAAAATTATTTTTGTAGCTAGAAAAAATAGTAACAAAATTGAGATCTTATATTGTCTTATAAAACAGCAGTCAACAAAATTACTTGGTACTGGCTAAGAAATAGAATGGTGCATCAGTGAAATATGTTAGGTACATAAGACACAGTAGTCAATGACTATAGTAATCTATTGCTTGATAAACCTGAAGTCTCTAGCTTCTGGGATAAACACCACTATTTGATAAAAACTGCTGGGAAAACTGGAAAATAGTATGGCTGAAAACAGACATCGACCAATATCTTACAATGTATATCAAAATAAAGTCAAAATGGGTACACAATTTCGATATAAAGGCTGATACTATAAGTAAACTGGGAGAACAAGCAGTAGTTTAACTGTCAGATTTATGGAGAATGGAAGACTTTGTGACCAAACAAGAGATAAAGAACATTATGAAATGCAAAATGGATAATTTTGATTATATTAAATTGAAAAGTTTTTGCAGAAACAAAGTCAATGCAACCAAGATTAGGAGAAAAGCAGAAATCTGAGGAAGAATTTTTACAACCAGTGTCTCTGATAAAGTCCTCATTTCTAAAATATATAGAGAATTGAGTGAAATTTATAAGAATACAAGTCATTCCCCAATGCATGAATGGTCATAGGATATGAATAGGCAGTTTTTGGATGAAGAAATTAAAGTTATCTATAGCCATATGAAAAAATGCTCTAAATCACTATTGATTAGAGAAATGCAAATCAAAATGTCTCTATCAGATTAGTTAATGTGGTGTTAATGAGATTAAAGCTCTTTCTCACCTATTCAATAGGCCTCAGGTGGACCTAGTTAAGGGAAGTTTCTCAGGTAGAGCCAGTTAAGGGAAATTTGATTAGAAGAGGCTTGATTGTAGACAGGCCCACACCTTTTCACTAACTAGGTTTTAGCTCCAGGCCCATACCCTTTTGCTAGTTAGGTCATGAGAGGTGTGAAACACTCAGGGCCCTAAGGAGAGGTACTAAGACCAGAGCCAATTGCATGTGCTGAGCTCTAGCTAATCAGATGTGCATGAATTCAGTCAGTCAGAGATCTGAGTTCGAGACAATCAGATGCTGTATATAAAGATTGTCCAGAACTGAGAGCAGCAGAACTGAGAGAAGGAGGAATTGAGAAGCAGACATCAAGAAGACATTAAGGCATCCAGTGTCAAGACAGACCGCAGATCAAAGAGTGAGGAGATCAAAGAACTGAGAATCCACACCATCGAGAGATTGGAGAACTCAGAATTCAGAGAATCCAGGAGGCTGCAAGGACTCTGAGAACTGCAGGGGCTTTCTAAACTGTGAGACAGAATGCAGGCAAGTAGATAGGATTCCTGAGTGATTGTTTACAGGAAGGCCCTAGCAGGGTGAAAGGTCACAGGATGACTTGGTTCCTTGCTATAATACTGTGTTATAATTTCCTTGTTGCTTCATTGAGGTGGGCTTACATATTTGGGAATATAATTACTGCTATATAGAATTTGGGCTTTTGGTCTTTGGACTGGATTCTCAGTGTCTAAATAAATGTTATACTTCCTTTGCCTTCTACCTAGAGAGTTTTTCATACTTTGTAAATCCCATACCATAGCAGCACGTTCATGGTCATTCTTGAGGCCACGAATCTTGCCTTATTGATACAGCTAACATGACAAAACAGGAAAATTATAAATACCGGAGAAGATGTGGGAAAATTCGAAGACAAATGCATTGTTGGTGGACTTCTGAACTGATCCAACCATTCTGGAGAACAATTTGGAACTATGCCCAAAGGACTATAAAACTGTTCATACCTTTTGATACCACTACTAGGTCTGTATCCCAAAAATATCATAAAATTGGGAAAAGGACCCACATGTACAAAAATAGTTACGGCAGTTCTTTTTGTGGTAGCAAAGAATTGGAAATTGAAGGGGTGGCTATCAGTTGTAAAATGGCTGAACAAGTTGTGGTATGTGAATGTGATGGAATACTATTGTGCTACAAGAAATGATGAGCAGGCAGACTTCAGAAAAACCTGGGAAGATTTGAAAGAACCGATGCTGGGTGAAGTGAGCAGAAACAGGAGAACATTGCACTCAGTAACAGCTGCAATGGGCAATGACTGTGACAGATTTATCTTTTCTTAGCGATGCAAGGATCTAAGACAACTCCAGAGGACTCAAGGTGGAAAATATTGTCACATCCAAGAACTGTGGAGTCTGAATGCGGGTTGCAGCATATTATTTGCTCTCTCTCTCTCTTTTCTTTTTTTGTTTGTTTCTTTTGTCTTGTGGTTTCTCCCAATGATTCTAATTCCTCTTTATAATGTGACTATTTTGAAAATAGGTTTAATATGAATGTATATGTAGAGCTTATATCAAATTACATGTCATCTTGGGGTGGGGGAAGGGGAGAGATGGGGAGAAAATTTGGAACGCAAAATCTTATGGAAGTGAATGTTAAAAATATCTATAGAGGCTGTCAGCAACTTCAGTGACCTCCTCCTTTGTCTTCCTTCTTTTGACTTCATTTGGATAGTACTTAGCTTACTGGGGGTGATGAGAGACAAATTGTAAGGACTTCAGTAGCCTCTCAATTCTGCTAAACGAAGAAGCCCTGAGGAAGCTCAAATCCCAGGAGTGACTCTGTCAAAGTAAGGTCTGCAGGAAAAGCTGAAAGTATAATTTTCCTGGAAGGAGAAGTTCGAATATCAACTAGCTGCTGATTCCTTAGGCATTTCCACACCTTTTATCCCCATATGAATCAGCATCAGTCCCCAGGTCCAGGCTCCTCACTCCTTCCCTGCCAATGGCTAATTCAGTTTGAAACAAATTTGAAGCTTCTAAAAACCCACCAGATTTTACTTGTTTTAGTGTCTCCTTGTCTCTTGCTCCAGGGGATTCATTGTCTCTGTTCTTCTTCATTATGAGTATAGATATTTCCCTTCAATAAAGCTGGCTTGCTTTATTTTCTCTCTATTGACTGTCTTGCTGTATGTTCCATGTTTTCTTGTGTTGCACTTTGGAATACTAAACCTTACTCAAACTGTATTATTTTATTAATGTCTTTTTTGAAAAAATCATCATAGTTTTAAAAAAAATCATCATAATTTCCACCAGTCTCCCTCTCCCCACTTCATCCCAGAGACCCATCCTGTGTAACAAACAGTATTTTCTTTAAAACAAAAAAAAGGAAGAGAGAGAAAAATTAACATTCCTTATCAATGTACTGAAAAAGTAAATGTAAGCAGTGTGCACACTTGTGATCCTCCCATGTCCTCAAAGGTGAAGGGTGGGGTGGAAATGTTTTCTCATATCTCTTCTTTCAAACCATGATTGTTCTTTTATATTTTGCAGTGTTAACTTTTGATTTTTTTTTCTGTGTATGTGGTTATTTCTGTTTACATTGTTGTAGTAATTGTATTTATTCTCTTCTTGGCTCTGCTTACGTGATTCTGCATCAGTTCATGTAGATCTTTCCCTGCTTCTCTATATTCATCACATTCATCATTTCTTATAGCATAGTGATATTCCATTACATACATGTTTAGCCATTCCCTAATCAATGGGATCTACTTTCCAATTCTTTGCTATTACCAAAAAGTGCTGCTATAAATATTTTGGTGTATTTGAGGCCTTGGGGTATAAGTCTAATAATGGAATCTCTGAGTCAAAGGGTATGGATATTTTAATCATTTTATTTGCATATTTCTACATTTCTTTCCAAAGTGGTTGTACCAAACTATCCACAGCTCCACCAACAATGCACCATCAGGTTGATTTTCTCACAGTTTCATAACAGTGGCTATTCCCATTTTTTTTATCTTTGACAATTTAGAGGCTGTGAGGTGAAATCTCAGGGTTATTTGATTTTTGTTTCTCTGATTTTTTTTTTTTAGTGATTTGGAGCATTCTTTCATTTGGTTATTAATGGAATAATATTGTTCCATAAGAAATGATGAGCAGTTGGACTTCAGAAAAACCTGGAAAGACTTACATGAACTGATGCTGAGTGAATTGCACAATACAAGGATCTAAGACAATTCCAAATGATTCATGATGGATAATGCTATCCACATCCAGATAAAGGACTATGCAGTCTGAATGCACATAGAAGTATACTGGTTTCTCTCTCTCTCTCTCTCTCTCTCTTTTTTTTTTTTCCATTGCATGGTTTTCCCCTTTGGTTCTAATTCTTCTTTCCAATATGACTAATGGGGAAATATGTTTAATATGATGGTATATGTATACCCTATATCAGATTGCACACTGTCTTGGGGAAGGAAGAGTAGACGGGAGATAAGAAAATTTTGAACTCATTATGTTAAAGAAGTAAATGCTGAAAACTAAAAACAAATAAATAGAATGTGAATAAAACACAGTATATATTTTCAATGACATGGTTTTTATTGTTTTCAAATTTCAGTGCCCAAGGCCTCCAAAAGTTATCCTAGAAGGATTGGACTCTTCCTCACTTCTCTCCCATTTCACCAAACATCTTGGGATGGTTTGGCTAGACTTCTTTCATCCTGTCATTCACACGTTCAGTTGTTCAGGGTTATCAGGAAGTGCCTCCTTGTTTTTAACTGTGCTAAAATTCCAGGAGCACCACCAAATGAACAAGTATTCTGCAGCCTAGTTCTAAAGCTGCCCCACCTCCGCTGCCCCAGGGGCAAGTGGCTGAACCGCAAACTCCATCCCGTCCCGCCGCTTTTCCCACTAACCTTCTCTGATGTCTTTGCTCTTTGTGGGTTGAGAGGTCTGGTACATGCCACAGTTCAGTATTTCAGGATGCCAGGGTACTTTCCGCTCGTCTCCTGGTCCGGTAGGTCCGCGTCTGGTCTGTTCGCGCCGTGCGCGCTGGGCTCAGCTCCGCTCCCCTCCGCTGGGGGCTGGGAGCTCTGTATGGAACAGACCTTACCCAGAGACCATCCAGGCTGTCCTGGGCTGGGGCCCTGCTTCCCTCTGCCACTTTGTGGGTTCTGCAGCTCTAGAATTGGTTCAGAGCCATTGTTTTATAGGTTTTTGGAGGAACTTGGTGGGGAGCTCACGCCAGTCACTGCTTCCTAGCTGCCAACTTGGCTCCGCCCCCCTGTGTTTGTCTGCTTTAAGTATGTTTCTTGTAACTAACATATTGTAGGATTCTGCTATCCACTTCTGTTTTATGGGAGAGTTCATCCCATTCACATTCATAGTTATGATTACCATCTGTGTATTTCCCTCCATCCTATTTTTCCTACTGTTAACCTTCTCTTTCTCTTTTCACTCTTTCTCTCCTCTCTAGTATTTTGCTTCTGACCACTGCCTCCCCTAATCTTCCTTCCTTTCTGTAAGTCCCCCCATCATTTACTTAAACCTCACTCCTCCTACTTCTCTGTAGTGTAAGATAGATTTCTTTTTT
>JAQQSZ010002875.1:0-14612 GCA_028646595.1 Phalanger gymnotis
GAGAGCATCTAGTACAAATGACCCATTTTACAGAGGAGGAAATAGACTCAAGGAGGTTTAAAAAGTGACTTGCCCACTATCATACCTTAATAAGGAGCAGAACTGTCTGGTCTCCCCTCCCAGGTTCTGCAGAACTTCCCTCTACACACCCTCTTAATGGTGATCATGCAGCCTCCATGACAGGCCATCAGTGATTGTCATACTGAACCCAAATCTGGTAGGGTTACTATCATTAAAGGACCTACGGGGATGATTCTCCATCTTCTGGACTCATCCCTTGTCACAGCTTTCTCTTCCTTAGACTTCCAGGGAAGGGCTCATAGAAGAAATTCCCCCTAGCCTCACCCCCAGCAGGCATGGGGATTTTACAGTAGAGACACTCAGCAGTGTGGGGCTTAGCTTGCCCAAGAGACCTTGACTCTGGGGTTGCTTAAACCTCATGTTCCCAACTGCCTTCTCTTACCTTACTATCCACAGGTAAGTCATGGCCCAGTCTAAGAAATGGAAGTTTCCAAACTTGGTGGTTATCTCTTGGGTCAAGAGCTGCTGACTTTCAGATTAGCGATTGGCTAACTAAAGAGAAAAGACCCCAGCATGCTTCTAACAGGAGAAGGGGACTAGTGAGAGGATCCTGTAGCTGAAGGGCTAAAGGCACACCATGAGTGGCCAGGAAATGTGGACTTTGGCAAGTTTTCCAAGCATGCTCTGGCACACAGCCTCCATACAGGTTTAGATGAGGGGTCATGACCCCAGACTAGGATGCACAAAGGACCTCAGCCTGTTGGACATCAGATCATTTTCTGTACTTACATGAGGGAAATGATTTTCCTCCTCCCTGCCCCTGCTCCCTCTCCCTCCGCCATCTTGGGCAACTCTTACAGTAGTTCCCATTCTCTTTCCCTTTTCTTCATCTGCCAACACAGAATCAAGATTCAGGTCATCTTTTATATAATTTATTCACTGGAAAAACATTACATCAATCTAAGAAAAACATAATTGTTAAAGAACTTAAGAAAGAAATGCAGTGTAGAGGAAAGGACATTGGTTTGGCGGTAAGAAGAACTGGGTTTGTTTCCTCCTCTGCCATTTACTGTGTGTTTTCAGCCAAATCACATGATGACTTTGGGGCCATACTTGCTCACTGGTAAAATGAAGTTGGGGGTGGGAAGTGGGGGTGGAGGAAGGCGATTGCTCACTTCCAGTTCTCAAATTTTTGGATGCTCTGTCTGGCCAAATTGGGAGCTCATACATGCTCCCTTTCTATCCTTTGAGCCCTTGGGTTTCCTTTGCCCTCATCTTCCAGACTCAGTCTGTCACCTGCAGTTTAGGAAGAAGAGGGCTCTTTAATTCTCTGTTCTTTACACTATACCATACTGACTTGGTACACCTGGGTGGTATGGTGTTTACAGCTCTGGGCCTGGAGTCAGGAAAGACCTGAGTTCAAAACTAGTTTCAGACACTTGGTTGACCTTGGACAACTCACTTAACCTTGACTACCTCACTTTCCTCATCTGTAAAATGAGCTGGATAGGGCAATGGCAAACCACTTCAGTATCTTTGCCAAGAAAACCCCAAATGGGGTCTTGAAGAGGCAGATAGGAATGAAATGACTCCACAACAACAAAAAAAGTGCCCAGGGCTGGGTCTTTGGGGCCCATCATGATTTTCTTAGCCTTGGGGCCCTATGATTACATGTCTTCAGTCTACCTTGGCCTCAAAAGAGTATAGCTCTTTCTCCCGGGAATAATGCCCGACTGTTTGAGGTTGACTTTGTTCAGCACTCCTCCTACAATTGCAGGCTGATTTTCAGTCATACTGGAGAGAGGCTCACAAATGTAGGGTGCAAAGACTTCAGAGGCCCTCCAGTCCCACCCCCCTCACATGACAGGTGAGAAAAATGAAGTTAGTCCAGAGGAAACCCAATACCGAGAGTCACCTATCAAAGAAGTATCAGGAAAGGAGGAGCTGGAATTCTAGTTTTGGCACTGACTTCCTGGAGGACCTTGTCTGTAAGCTCAAACTTCCTAACCATGAGAGTTTTTCAAGAATGGAACGGGTTGTCTCAGAAGGGAGTGAGCTCTCTCCCCCACCCTGGAGGCCTTCAAGCAGAGGCTGGAGGACTGTTACAATGGGATACTGAGGAGGAACTCCTGGAGAAGTAGACGTGGGACCAGATGATCTCTGAGGTGCTCTGTAGTCCTGAGATGCTGCTATTCTGTGAAGCAAGTCAGTTCCTGAAGCTCTTCAGAGGGTCGTGTTTGCCTAAATTAGCACAGTAAATGGTTCACCATCCAGCTCAAAGAGTTTTATTGGTACGCCATGTCCTAAAAAGAAAAAAGAAAGTATAAACCCTTCATCTCCAAGCCCTCCCTCCCCTTGGCCCCAGACCTCCTCCTCCCACCCCTCCACAGGCAAGATGTCCAGCCTTATCTCACCTTCCTCTAGATCAGGGCCTACATGGACCTTTCCGCATGCCCTCTATTCATTCTGATTTCCTCATCTTTGTGCCTTTGCTAACACTTTGCAGGTCACGTCATCCCCCACCCCTGGATTCAACAAACTCTCATGGCTCCCTGTCACCTCCAGGATCCAGTAGAAAATCTTTGGTTTGGCATTCAAAGCCCGCCATATCCTGACCCTTACCAACCTTTTTCCAGTTTTCTCATACTTCACGCTCCCCCACGAGCCCTTTGCTCCAGTGACATGGGTCTCTTGGATGTTCCTCACACAAGACCATCCATAGCCCAACTCTGGACATTTTCCCTGATTGTCCCTCCCATGCCTGGAATACCCTCCCTCCTCACTGCTCCCTCCTAGGTTCCCTGATGTTCTTCAAATCCCTGATAAAATCCCACCTTTTAGGGGCAGCCTCTCCCCATTCCCCTTAATCCTGGTGCTCCCCTCTGTTGACTTTCTAATTTATCCTGGATGTAGCATGTTTATATGGTATCTCCCTCACTGGACTGTGAGCTCCTTGAGGGCAGACAAAGAGCTTGCCCTTTTGCCCCCCTGGTACTTAGCGTAAGTCTTGGCACATAGTTAGCATGTTATAAATGTTTATGGACTGATACTATCCCTCTTTCCTAGTATGGACTTCAGGCCTCCCTGCCTCTATCCTATGTCTGGCTGCTGACGTCCTTCTCCTCCTTCGAGGACCAGCTAAAGTGGCACCTCCTCCAGGAAACTGATTGGATTTTACACATACACACACCCACAGAAGGGGTGAGCTACTTGTCCTAGGAGATAGCTCCCAACCCTTGCTTTATTTGCACTTAGATGCATTCATCTTATTCTGATCAGGACTTGATTTCAAAGGAGGAGATTATTCACTGGGAACAATTTGGTCCCTCACAGTGGATATTATCACCGATCTTGAAATGTTAGTGTGTTAACACTAGTGCGTTAGTGTGATCGCATCTGATGATCCCTTTAAGAAGAATACAGGTGTGCTCAGAAAGGACAACACCATTGGCCCCATCTCTGGAGACCTTTGCAAAGCTAAGTCTGGCACCCAGTCCAAGCTGGAGGTCTGCACTGGCCTTGAGATAGAACCAACTGGTCAAAGAAAAAGCTGTGTTCCTATGTCTGTGACATCCTATATGTATGAGCCCCCGCAGGCAAGGGGCATAAGTGGATACACTTGTACATGGCTTCCGAATGGATCCGAGAATAGTGTCCCCTTTGTTATTTCCCAAAGGTTCAGCTGACCACTGTCCACACAGTGGCCAGGAGCTAACTGGGGTCAGAGCCCAACTGAAACCCTGGTGTCTTGACTCCAAGTCTGGAGCTCTTTCCATGAAACCACCCTACTGCCTCTGAAATTCCTTGACCTCACCAAATTCCAAGCAGGTCCTCTTACAAACATCACGAGACTGGAAGTTGTTTTTGCTATCAGTGCATGTACTATATTCGATGGGGAAACATTCTTTTTCTTTAATGTCATAGTGCCATCGGGTCAAAGTATGAGGACAAGATCTAGTTTTGATAGCCTCTTCACATGGGTCTGAAAAGAAATAAGAGAGTTTGGGGATCAAGGAAGGAGTTTGAGGGTTGATCTCATTGACCTCCCTCTCCCCATCACCATATATCACCAATGTTGACAATTTTTCCTAGAAGAAGAGCCATCACCTGAGAATGCAGAGACCTGAATCTCAGATCCAGCATGTGCCCTTAGGGTCAACATCTGTGACCCCAGGTCCCAGCTCTAGGCTATGATCCAGGATCACACAGTGAAGAAGTTGGAGCCAGAATTCAAGTGTTCTCCTCCTTATTCAAGCCCCTCCCCACCATATCTGCTTTCTCAGCTTAGAGCACAGGGTCCAGGAGTCCCTGAACCAAATGATGACATTGACATTGGTGATCCTCAATGCTGGAGATGGGTGCAAGCATCCTGGAGCAGGAGTAAGAGCAGGGAACACTGCGAAAAATAGACTCTGTCCCTCTTCTCCTTTGAAATTCCTGCCTGTCTTTGCAAGTCCTACTCAAATGTCACCTCTTCTAATGAAGCCTTCTCTGGTTCTGGAACCATCTTCTCTTTTGGTTCTTAGATTGTATTTTGCATTTCCTGAATTCACAGTAATGTTTATTATGAGCCTGTGTTTGTGTTTTACCCAATAGATTGTAGACTGTAAGCTCCACGAGGAGAAACACTTAGTTAAACTTCCTGTCACTCCTAGTGCTCGTCACAGCTCTCTGGGCCTACTAGGTAGTTAATAAATGCCTTCGAGGTGGCTGGCTGAAGGAAGGAAGGAATGTTGCATACCTTTGGTGGAGTCTAGGCATTTCATTCCACAGCTGTACAGGCAACATTTCTCGTGGGCCTTGCAATCCTTGTCGCTGAAGCAAATGCTAACCTCTCTGTAAAGACAGTGCGCTTTGATTTGGGGGCATGTCCCTAGGGGAGAGCACAGCATGAATCACTCTATTATCACCCACTCTTCCCCTTCTCCACATCCCCCTTCCTTCCCCCATTCTATGCTTGCTTCTGAAGAAAACTCTTTGGAAAAATTTTCTGAGCTTCTACTGCTTTGGGGGTGGAGGATGGAACAGTGTATTTCCCTCCCCATATGGGTTTGTTCCTTCCCACAGTCCTCCCCTGCCTCTCTCCCATTACCTACAGGCAGGTCTCTTGAGGATAAAAGCCATCTGCTTATTGTGGTCCTGGCTCAGGATGAGCAGCAGCAGCAGCAGCAGCATCAACAGGCGGCCTTCAGAGCCCATAGTACTGCAGGCTGGCAGGAGTCCAGGCTCTTCTGTCCTACAGTCTCTGCTGCCTTGCTGGCTTGGCTGCCTGCCTCCTTGCCCTCTTCTTTAATCTGGCCTGCCCTGTGGCCTGACTCCCCAGCCAATCTCCAGGCTGTTTACATGTGCCTATCTGTGAGCTGTGTCTGCATGTCAGAGCCCCACCTACCCCAATCTCCCTGAAGAGTTGGATTTCACAGTCCTTAATGTTCACCCCTTCCATGGCTAGACATCCACAGAGCTACGCTAATCTGAGTCAGAGCAGGAAAAGGAGTCCTTCCTCCCCAGACTCCTGGGACACCAACATATCCTGTTCTCTCCCACTTCCCTGCTTTTGCTTATTCTCTTCCCATTGCTTGAAATAGCTCCCCCTTCCCCTTTTCCTGATAATTCCTACTGTGACATTTAAAAAGTTTGAGAGACATAGTTTCCAAGTAATTGAATCATTTTATTAATAATGTTATTGATAAAAGAAGTCAGTGGCGCTCTTGAATGCCAAAGACACCACATGGAACCCATTCAATGCTTATATGCCCTTGGAAGAGTGGGTATTCCTGAGGGTAGCAATCAACTCTGATTGGTTAACAATTAGTGGGAGAATGAATATCACAATGAGAGGTGAGCTATATTACAGCGAGGGTCTTGAGGTATGTGACACCGAGCACCCAAATCCTGGCCAAAGAGACATCGATTTCCACTGTGGCTGTTTGTCCTTCGTTCTCAAAGAGGACCATGATCTGTTTCCATGTCACCTGTCTGAGAAAGGGAGAACCAACATTTTCCCAGACCTGTCTGAGTAAACAACATGAACAAGAATCCACCCATAAGCCAAAACTTAGAATTCCCCTTACTGTTTTTGATTAGATCTTTAGCTTGGGTAAGTCTTTGAGAAAGATTTCCCACACTAGTTGATTTCTGGATGAGGAAGTAGGGAAAAGGAAAAGACCTTGGTCCTAATTCAATAATTAGTTCTTAAATACAAGAGAGAAATAATTGTTTCCCTCCCTGTGTCTTCTTTAGAACCCATTCCAAATATCACTTCTTCCAGTAAGCATTCCCTAATTGCCTTCATATTATGTAGACTTGAATATCTATCTGGTGCATTTTCACAATATTGTGTGTTATAGTAACCTTTGTTTGCATCTTCTCTGCAAATAGTAAGTGCTTAATATATGCTTGTTGACTATTAAACAGAAAACTCCATGAAGCCAGAGGCTGGGTCTCATCTCAACGTTGTGCCTACCCTAGAACCTTGCATGATGTTCTGAACAAGGTAGAAACTGTTGAATGAATGAATGAACACTAGGTTTGATTAGCAAAGGAACCGTGAAGTCCTGAGTTCAAGTCTGACATCTTAACACATGCTGCATGTGTCACCCTAGACCAGTCAATTGACTGAACTTTAAGGCACAGAGAATGTGTCCACTTGCTTTGCTAGAGTAAATTTTCTCACTCAGTGGTTTCTTATACAATGAAACCATGGGTCTAGTGCCAATTCTCTATTTGATTTAACAAACATTTATTAAGTGCCTTCTATGTATTTCCTCTCTCTTTCATATTTCCTTCTCATTCAATAGATAGCTTATTTGTAAAATACATTTGTGTGTTGTCTCTCCCGTTAGATTGTAAGCTTCTTGAGGGCATGTGTTATTAAGCAAAATTGTCTTAGTATGGCTTTTGTTCCTTTTGAGTGGAAGTACTTTCAGCTGTTAAGTGCTAAGCCCCAGGCCCAAAGCCCTATCAGGTGTGAAACCTGTGTGGGTGTAGATTAATGACTTAAGAGGGGCCAACTCGGGAACCAATGGTCTCTGGTCATTAAGGCCGGGCTTGAGAACAGCCAGAAGCTCAGCTTCGAGGAAAGGTGAGCCAAGAGACAGTTTCAGTGGAAGCAGAAGCTGCTGTGGAAGCAGAAGCTGCTGTGGAAGCAGGAAGCTGGGGAAGCAGGGCTTACCCGTGTGTAGACCCAGGAGTGAGAGCAGGAACTTGAGGCCAGTAAAAATGATTTGGCTAAATACAATCTTGTTTTTCTGTGGCCTCCTGGTTACTCTTGTGAGGTGGGCTTTCTGGGCCTGGAGTCTTTTTGTCAAGATGTCAGAATGGGGAGGCTGGTTCACAGATCATCTGCGGTGGGGCCTAAATAAATTTCTTGTTGTTTTCTCCTTAGAGAACCTCTCATACCTTGCGATTTCGAACCATTCAAACATATACATGATTATATTTGAGATTATAAATTCAGCCTTCCTACTACAACAAGTAACTGATACTCCCATTTTTTGAGGACTTGCCACATTTTGTTGTGATACACACAGTAAGGCTTTAGTGTAACCAATGAAGCAGACATATATGTTTTGCTGGAACTCCTTCCTTCCTTCCTTCCTTTCTTCCTTCCTTTCTTTTTTCTTTCTCTTCCTTCCTTCCTTTCTTTTTTTCTTACTCTTCTTTCCTTTCTTTCTTTCTTTCTTTCTTTTTTCTTTCTCCCTTCCTTCCTTCCTTTCTTTTTTCTTTCTCTCTTCCTTCCTTCCTTCCTTCCTTTCTTTCTTTCTTTTTTCTTTCTCTCTTCCTTCCTTCTTTCATTCCCTTCTCTCTCTTTCTTCCTATCTCTTTGGAGTCTTCTCCACTCAAATACTTTATTGAGGTTCCTTCCATTTATCTTTTACTTTTACTTTCGAGTTCATCCCTCCTCATTACCTCTACCTGACAGCTGGAACTTGGGGCCTAGAGACTGGTGCTCTTAGCATGAATGAAGGAATAAATGACACAAAACTTACTAGGCATTCATGTGTGCCAGGTACTGTGCTAAGCCCTGGAAATCCAAATAAAATCAAGAAAAACAGTGCCTGCTTTCAAGGAGTTGATATTCTTTTTTAATTAATTTTTTTCAATAAATTAATTTTTTAAAATTTATTTTCAACCCAGGGAACAAAGCAAGCATTTCCATAACACATTACAATAAAAAAGATGGTTGCACTTGAAACTACAAATCTACCACATACAACTTGTTATTCCTTCCAAATACACAACAAAGTTGTAATGTAAATTGGTTTTCCTTTTTTTCTTCCCTCCCCCCTCTGCCCTAGGCTACTACTAGACACAAATAGGTGTGTGTATGTATATGCATGTGTATGTGTGTAAAATTATTCTATACATGCTTCTCTTTATCAGTTTTTTTCTCTGAATACAGATAGCATCTTCCTTCATATGTCCCCAATTTTTAATTTGTATGTTTATCATAGTCAAAAATGACTTAATTTTTCAAAGTCATTCTTAAAACAATATTGCTACTACCATATACAATGTTCTCTTGTCTCTCCTCACTTCACTCATCCTCACTTCATACAAGGTTTTCCATGCCTTTCTAAGATCAATGAACTCATCTATTCTTATAACACAGCGGTATTCCATCACAACCATATACCACAACTTGTTTAGCCATTCCCCAATTGATGGAGATCCCTGCAACTTCCCATTCTTTGCCACCACAAAGAGAGCTGCTATAAACAACCCATTCGAATTCAAAGTCATAATTACTATTTATGAGTTTCCCACCCTCTTATTTTTACTATTTTCTTGCTCAGCCTCTCTTTTTACTTTATCCCTGTTACCTTATCTTCTTCCCCCCACCCTCCTATCCTCCAGTTCATTCACTCCTCCAAGAGACCTCCCATCACCTCCCTCACCGGCAATATCTATACAATTGGATTCTTCAGTCTTCCCCCACTCAGCCATCTGCTGTTCTTTGTGAGAGAAAAGTTCATGAGGTGAAAGTTGAGGTGCAATTTCTTGAGACCTAGTCCACTTCCCAATGGAGCTGCCATTTATTGATTCAGTGGAGTCAGCCTGGAGCTGTCTACACTTCACTCAGGCCAAACCTCAGCCCTGGAGATCCTATCTTTTCTGAGGGCCTCACACATTATCCCAGGAGGACAGCTGCTTTATCCCTTTATTTTACTGCTCTACATTCATTTCATGGTGATTTGGTGTCTGTTTAAGGAGGAAATCCAGAGAGCCCGGAATTTTCTGACCTACTCCACCATCCTCCCAGAATCCCCCTTGCTTTCTCCATAATGAAGTGAACGTTGGTAATTCAGTCTCTAGTTCCTCTGCCTCTTTGAAAAGCAACCCGCTATCCTGGTAATTCTTGGTTCACATATTGTTGAACCCTAGCTTGAAGAATGTTAATCATAACCTTACTGGCACATGAAATGAGAGGAATTGTTTGGTAATTTGAACATTCTTGGCATCTCTCTTCTTTAGGATTGGGATGTAAACTGATGTTTTCCAGTCCAGTGGCCACTCTTGAGTTCTCCAAATTTGCTCAAATGTTGTGTGCAACACTTTAACACCATCATCTCTTAGGATTTTAAATAGCTCAGCTGGAATTCCATCACCTCCCCTAATCCTATTGTTAGCAATGCTTCCTAAGTCCCATTTGACTTCATTCTCCAGAATACCTGGTTCTAAATCAGTAACCAGACCATGATGACTATTAGAGATATTAAGATCTTTCTTGTATAGTTCTTTTGTGTATTCTTTCCCCCTGTTCTTAATCTCTTCTGCCTCCATTAAGTCCTTACCATTTTTGTGTTTTATCATGCCCATTTTTGCATGAAACATTCCTTTCACATCTATAATTTCTTGAAGAGATCTCTTGTCTTTCCTATTCTGTTGTTTTCTTCTATTTCTCTTAATTGCTCATTTATGAAAACTTCCTTATCTCTTCTTGTTACTTTCCCTTCTATGTGAATACTTTGCACACCTAAAGCACCATATGAATATTAACTGTTCCTATTAATAACAAATCTGCCTCCAGGTAACTTCTCATCATCTCCAATTCTTCCCTCTAATGATACAACAAAACACATCTTACCCTCTTCCCCATAGCAGTGCTTCAACTGAAGGCAGTGGTTATGGTCCTCCTAAATATTCTCTTCCCTAGACTAAACATTCTCACTTGGGATCATAGGATCATAGCTCTAGAGCTGAAGGAGATGGGTGCTGTCATCTAGTCCTTACCTCATTACTTTACAGATGAGGATACTGAGGCCAAAGAGGTTAAGTATCTTGTCCAAGATCACAGGAGGTAAATTTCAGAGTCAGGATTTGAACTTAGAACATGTCCACAGATCACAGATGTACCTTCCCCTAGACTCACTCTAGCAATAAATTCTCTAGGTTAGAAAGGAGCAGAAGACTCCCAGTCAGTCACCTCTCTGAGAACTCTTAATTCTAACAGTTCTTCACCATTCTCTTGTCTAATATCCAACATCCCTTATTCCCTTCTCTGATAATTACCACTAGCTCCTCCATGGCCCCAGTTCTATTAGGCTGGCCAAGACCAACTTTCAACCCCTAAGTGATTGAAAATCGCCGACTCTTGGAATCTCAGAGTTGTGAGGCCCTTCAGAGAGCATGTAAGCCAGCCCTCACCTGGACAGGATTCCACTTTACAACATTTTGCAAGCGGTGACTCTCACATTTCTTATCCATCTCTGACAAAGTTCCAGTGTTGGGGAGCTCACTACTTCCTTGGGTAGACTGTTTTACTTTGGGATCATTCCAATTGTTAGGGAGCTTTTTCTTACATGAAACTTGTAAACCTCCTTCTTTACATCTCACTACTAGGAATTCTGCCCTTTAGAATCAAGTTGAACATGTGGAAATCTATCAAAATCTGAACACATTTATCATATTGTTACAATCAGGCTCAACATTCCCCTTTATTAAAAAATTTCCTTTCCCTCTATTACTCCATGGTATGGGAAATATGTAAGAGATTTAAAGGACATAGGGGACTTGTGGAGTTAAACTAGAATACATTATCCCATCATATACACATACATACGAACACCCCATATATACACATACACACATTACATATTGGATTGTGTGTGTGTGTGTGTGTGTGTGTAGAGGTAGGCACTGATGATGAGTGTAGGGGAGAGAAATTCTTCACCCTATAAATCCTCACTCACTAAAATCTTGCTCTAGGGGAATAAGTCATTGGGAAAGTCCCAAATAAGCGACAGCAAGGAATTCAAAAGGAAACCCAAGCAATACACACAGAAGGTAGCCTTCTTTCTTGGGTCCCCAGATGGCTCATGGAATTTCTACTCCATCTAGGGACTGATTAACTTGAAAATTTCTACCCCAAACGTTCACATGAACTATTTGTGCGCGGCCTGTGGTAGAGCATTCCAAGCTCGTATTGGCTTGATCAACCACAGTCGGACACATTGTATTTTGACTCAAGCATAGTGATGTCATTTTGGTCCTCTTCAAGAACGAAGGACAACGACCAACCACCAACTCGAAAGTTATTCCTTTCTTTCTCTAATCACACTCTCTCCTATAAATCAACCTTGAGCTAGTTAATTAATGTCATCCGATTTTCCCAGACTGCTCATTCCCCTCACTAGTTGTCGGTACAGACAACATGGACCAGGTGACCAGGCTTGCTTATCATATTTTCTTGATAGATGAGTGGGAGTAATAAAAGAGTAGCAAGTGAAAGAACAGAGAGCATAGGGGAAAGGGCTCAGTCTGTGACTGTAGACTGAATGGATTAGACTAAATTATGTCTCAGTCTGTCCAGATCCAAAGCCCACCATCGCATTATCACATGGTGGGAGGGAGAGATGGGATATTATGTCCTGTGTAAGATTTGAGAACAAGCAGAAGGAAATGGGACAATAGGGAGGGGGCAGTGTGCCTCACCCAAAGAATAACCAAGTTTTAGACCAGTGTTAATGGGCAAACCACTATTAGTTGTTCATTGCTTTCCCTGGCTAAAGTATGCACTATTTGGTTTCTATTATTTCTGAATTTAATGAGCCAGTAAAATTCTGTTTTCTGCTCTGGTCAGACTCTGTCTGAAGTATTGTGTTCAATTCAGAGGCCATATTTTAAGGGGGACATTAGCAAACTAGAGCATGTCCATAGAATGGCAAACAAGGTAAGGAGAGAACTGGAGAGACTATATCAAATAAGGAAAAGCTGAATAATAAATCGATCAATAAGTGTTAATTAAGTGCCTACTATGTGCCAGGCACCGTGCTAAGCTCTAGGAATTCAGAGAAAAAAAACCACAACAGCAGTCCCTGCCCTCAAGTTACATCCTTTTGCTACAATCTACCAGCCAGTGACATTTTGGAACTGGTCCTTCTAAAACTTCTGCTGAGATTTCTGAGCCAAAATCTAGAAGAAAAAAGCTGAGTATAAAGTTGAAGTTGAAATCATTCATCTTGGGAGGAGTTTCCAAAGTGAAGCATTTAGGCATGTCTATGGGGTCACTTCCACTCCCCTATACAGACCCTAAAAGTCATTGCTTTTACTGCTCTTCCTGATAATATGGTGGCGATTAGTGACAAGGGTATGTTTGCTGTTCTGATTGAACCAGAAATGGGGAGATGACACAACTGCCCTCTCAGAGAAAATCTCTTCTTGTACAACAAGTCAAGTCAATAAGCGTTTATTAAATTCTCACTTTGTTTCAGGAACTGCACTAAGTGCTAGGGATACAAAAAAGGGGGGGGAGTAAAAGACAGCCCCTACTCTCATAGAACTCACAGTCTAATGGGGAAACACCATGCAAACAACTACTTAAAAACAACATAGATATAGGATAATTTAGAGATAATCAGTAGTGGGAAGGCATAACATTAATTGATTGAAGGCAACAGGAAAAAGAGAAGGCAGAGGATGAGATGGATAGATAGTGTCATAAAAACAATGAACTAAAGTTTGGAAAGACTTTGGGAGATAGTGAGTGGAATGCTGAAACACTGAGGCCCCCTCAGTGTGGGACAAGATCTTACCTTTCCTACCATCCACCCCCAAGCTGCACCCCTTCTTTATTTTTAGAAACTGCTCTGTTGAGAAAGTAGAGATAAGAAATTACATCAGTAAACCTTCAAAGTCCTGTTTATCTAGCTTTTACTCCCTTTTTGCTGAATACTAGTCCCTGGTCTCACGCCTGTCTTTTAGTTCTTTGTTCTCTGTTGCTGGGAAAAGATTCGGCTTTTAGATTGTGAGCTTGTGTTGGCAAGCAAAATGGTCTTTGTTTTCTTTGAGTAACTCAGTGTATTTCATTGAGTCTTGCTAGGTACTAAGCCCCAGGCCCAGAGCCCTATTGGGTGTGGAACCTATGTGGGTGTGGATTGATGATTGAGGTGGGGCCCAGGGTGGGGCTGGCTGGGGGGAGGTGTTGACTCCAGAGCTGACCCGGAAGCAGAGCCAACCAGTGTGTGGACCTAGGAGTGCCAAGCAAGGACTTGAGGGCAGTGGGTAATCTTCTTACTGGAGAGGGGAAGCATGAATATGATTTGGTTTAATACCATCATGTTTTTCTGTGGCCTCCTGGTTACTCTTGTGAGGCGGACTTATTGGGCCTGGAAGCTTTTGATCAAAATATCAAAATGGGGAGGCTGGTTTGTGGGTCTGTTACTCTGGAGCCTGAATAAATGCTTTAATCCTTCTGCCTTCTGCTTAGAGAATTCCTTATATCCTGTGGTTCTGAACCGTTCAGAAATATATATGATTCTCTTTGAAATCATAAATTCTGCCTTCCTACTACAGAGCTCCAAACCCAGTCAATGGGAAGAGGAATCAGTAGGGAGTGGGGGAACTCTGAGTTAGGGTCTACGTAACTTGCTTTGAGCTGTACGTCATACACACACACACACACACACACACACACTAGGGTGTGTCCTTTCTCATGAGAAAGTAGTAAACTCCTTTTTGCCTTTTCCAAGAATGGTCCCTGTATATTTTTAATGTGAGCAGTGGTCTCTGACTCACACAATAGTGAAGGATAGAAGGACCTGGAGTGCTGTGGTCCATGGGGTCACAAGAGTCAGACATGACTGAACAACTGAACCATAGAAGTGATTCCATTTCTCAGGCTGGCCCATGATTGACCTGTGGAAAGAAAGGTAAGAGAAGGCAGTTGGGAACTTGAGGTTTAAGCAACCCCAAAATCAAGGTCCCTTGGTCAAGCTAAAGCCCCCCACTACTGAGTGTCTGTACTGTAAAATCCCCATTCCTGCTAGGGGTGAGGCTGGGGAAATTCCTTCTATCAGCCCTTCCCTGGAAGTCTAAGGGGAATCCAGAAGATGGAGAATCATCCCCGTAGGTCCTTTAATGATAGTAACCCTACCAGATTTGGGTTTAGTGTGACAATCACTGTTGGCCTGTCATGGAGACTGCATGATCACCATTAAGAGGGTGTGTAGAGGGAAGTTCTGCAGAACCTGGGAGGGGAGACCAGACAGTTCTGCTCCTTATTAAGGTATGATAGTGGGCAAGTCACTTTTTAAACCTCCTTGAGTCTATTTCCTCCTCTGTAAAATGGGTCATTTGTACTAGATGCTCTC
>JAQQSZ010002877.1:0-14611 GCA_028646595.1 Phalanger gymnotis
GGACAGACCTTACCCAGAGACCATCCAGGCTGTCTTGGGCTGGAGCCCTGCTTCCCTCTGCCACTTTGTGGGTTCTGCAGTTCTAGAATTGGTTCAGAGCCATTTTTTTTATAGGTTTTTGGAGGAACTTGGTGGTGAGCTCACGCCAGTCACTGCTTTCCAGCTGCCATCTTGGCTCCACCCCACCAAGATTTCTCTTATCTTCCCATAATAGATACTTCCCATAAAATAATCCCTTTTACTTACTCTGTACATATTTCATAAATATACATGTCATCTTCTGTTATAGAAGGAAATCTCATTTAGGCAGGTAATATTATTTTTTTGTCTTCATTTTAACAGTATCTATCAGAATGCTTGGAACATGGTAAGCACTTAACAAATGTTTGATGATTGATTGACTGATTTCTGATTCCAAGAGCATCACGTCAGGAAGGTAGCATAACATCAGAAAGCTAAAATGGTGTCTATAGGGAAACTGTTAGAGGGAACTGAGGCAAATTTCCAAATAATAAAGAACAACTCTTATCCTCTCCAAAAAAAGGAAAAGAAAAACCAAAGATACAATCTTTTCTTCTAAAAAAAATCAGTCATTTTTCTCATTTTTAGAGGTTGGTAAGGTCTTTCCTCTGCAGATGAACCAAAGGAGAATAATTTTCAAGAATGGCATCAGTTTGCCACCTCTGCCTCATAACAGCTGTCTTCGGTTCATCCACTTCAATTTATATCCCTCTCTCAGAGAAGTTCCGGATGTCTTCTTTGTGTTTCTGGGCATTTGGGGGGAGTACATGGGTTCTTTTTGAGCGCATAATTCAAATCAGTTAAAGAAGTGGTCATATACTCCTTTGGGTAACAGTAGAAACATCTTCAGTTTATTCAATGATTAATTTGAATTTTAAAAATTATTTTCTTTGACATTTAAAAGGGAAATGGTCTCCCGAAATGTCTGATTTTCTAACAGTTTTTCATCTTTTTTGAATATGCTTAGAATATGCACTTTATAGGAAGGGCAAGAAAGCCACCTTCCTTATTATTTCTTCATTTTATTTTTGCTCATATCGATAGAACTATTTCCCTGACTGCACATCTGCTCTTCTTATGGAAAACATATTGCTCATTGGCTGCTTTTCTGACACACTGACAACCTTTGAGTAATTGCCTCACATTTTCAGGCAAGTTGTGGGACCGATTCTGTGTATGGGAGATGCGTCAGAACAGAAGGTGGTAAATTCACTTCAGGAGCACAACATGACAAGCTCGAGAGGATGCCAGGGCAGTCAGCAATGACTGCTATATCAGTGACAGTGGAGGCAATGGTAATCACAGAATATTCGCTACCTGCAATTCATTTTACTTTTGTGATTTTGTTTTTATGATTCAGTCATGTCTATATCCCAGTGACTACATTCAGAGTTTTCTTGGGAAAAATACTAGGGTGGTTTGCCCCTTCCTTTTCCACCTTATTTTACATGTGAGGAAATGAGGCAAACAGGGTTAAGTGAATTGCCCAGGGTTACACAACTATTAAGTGTCTGAGGACAGATTTGAACCCACAAATATGGATATTGCTGTATCCTGACTCAACATTCTCTCCACTGCACCACCTAGCTGCCCTCATTGTTGTGGTTGCATATGAAAATAATGCAGTCAACAAATGGTGCAGCTGGAGAGTCAATTTGTTCTTCCCTTGTTTAAACATATTACAAAGCCATATTATTTCATGTAATGATTGCTTTATTGTTTATAACTTTTGATTTTTTTTTCAAAACCACTTCAGTAAATTATTTCTAGGACAATGTATAACATGAAATCAGTACATTACCTTCTGGACTAGGAATGAGAAAGCCAATTGTTTTAGCCCAAATTCTGTTGTTTACTAGATATTCATCCTCATCATCACTCTAGCCATTTTGTGTCTTGCTACAGTTTTTGATTCATCTGTCAAGGCAAACCACAAAAGGCCATGTGTGGGAGGCCATTTAACTCTGCACAATCTAGTTCCATTCTCAATGCGCCCTAGCCATTTGCTAAAAAAATCACCTTGTTCTCCACAGACACTTTACATTTCTTTCTCTGATAATTATAATAAAATCACCATTACTAATAACACTGGAAATTGTGTATTAATGAACTTCTCTTATTCAGCTCAGCATCTTTGTGATTTTACAGACCACAACTCAATGTCTTGAGCAATACTCCCCTATATTAGATCTATATGCATAAGGTCATGTAGACATGTATTTGAGCTATATAAAACTAAGTGTATGTGTACATAGGAATGTATACATATATTTCTGTATATATATATATGTGTGTGTGTGTATGTGTGTATGTACATACAGACTTCTTGAGGCAGGAATTGTGTTGTTTTCATGTAGGTGAATGTGTGTTTGTGTGTACATACATACATATACATATGCGTGTGCATATATACATATATATATACACACATATCTCCAGTGTTTAGAATATTGCTTAGTAAGCACTTAATATATGTTCATCATTCATTCATTCATGTGGCCATTGATAGGTCAGAATGATTATCCAAACAGAACACCAGATCTGGAATCAAAGAGACTCAGATTTAAATCTTGGCTTCGAAAAAAATATTCTGCATGATCATAGTCATGCCACTTCCCTCATTAATTTTCAGTTGTCTAATCTATAAAATGGAAATTTAATATTAATTTATATTTTAGAAGTGGTCATACAGAAACTTCTGTAAAATATGTAAATTTTTATTTGTTTTAATATTATATACATATGTGTATGCCTGTATACATAATTATTTTATTTTTGGTTTGTATCTGTCGTTTCAGCTATACAGGCAATTACTTCTATGGAAACTGTCTCTGTTTATATGTGTATGTGCATATGTATATATGTATGTATGTGCAAGCATGCTTATGGATATGCACACATATACGTATACATACATACACTTGTATAAAAGTGTGTGTTCACATGGTGGTGGTAGTCCTTAATTCTCAAAGAGGACCAAAATGGCCTCATTATGCTAGAGGCAAGTTACAGTGTGTCCAACTGTCACTGATCAGACCAATATGAGAACAGAATGTTCTACAACAGGTTGGGCACAAATAGTCCATGTGAACATTTGGAGTAGATTCTCTAAACTTGAGCATCTATTTCTTTTGAGCTATTTCAATTCTTTTTTGCTCATACAGCACAGTACCTTCTCTGATGAGGGCACGTCATAATGAGTGGTCCTGTGCCAGTGTCTCCCATGTCACACAATCAATTCCAAAGTTCTTGAGAGAGACCTTGAGAGTGTCTTTGTTTCACATTTTCTGACCACTATGTGAATGCTATCTTTTTGGTAAGCATAAGTTTTGCATTTGAACAACATGGCCAGACCATCAAAGAATTATGCTCTCTACAATAAAGTTTGAATACTTGGCAGTTTAGTTTAAGAAAGGACCACGGTGTCTGGTACCTTTTCCTGCTAAGGGACCTTCAGAATCTTCTTAAGAATTCAAATGGAAGTGATTCGGTTTCCTGGCATGGTGCTGCTATACTGTCTAGGTTTCACAGGCATACAACAATGAGGGCAGTAAAACAGCTCTGTAGACCTTCAGCTTCATAGTCATTCTGATACCTCTTCTGTCCAACACTTTCCTTCAGAGCCTCCCAAACAGTGAGCTAGCTCTGGCAAAACATGCCTCAAACTCATTATGAATGTGTACATCCCTGGCAAGTACTAACAAGGTAAGTGGGCTTATCCTCAGTACTCAAAACTTCTCTATTTGCTGTGACATGGTTCCACATATGGATGGTTTGGTGCTGGCTGATGAAGCATCTCTGTTTTCTTGTTGTTAATTGTTAGGCCAAAATTAGATACATAGGTAGATAGATAGATAGATAGATAGATAGATAGATAGATAGAGAGAGAGAGAGAGAGAGAGAGAGAGAGACAGATAGCTATAGATATCTATCTATCTATACACACATATACATATAAATATAAGTATATATATATACATATATACGTATATGTGTGTAAGTAGATACATATATATATATTTATGTGTCTATTATACATATTTATATTTATATATTCATTTATCATATGTAGCTCACAATCTTGAAGAATTACCAAAAGGTGCTGAGAGACATGGCTCCTTCATTTTCTGGACCAAGATTCAAGGCCTGGTCTCTTCACTACTATTGTAAAACTCGTTCTATAGCATTATGCTGATTTGATGAATATACATGAATTCCATATGAACACTAAATGGAAGACATTGACCTGAAACTCTGACATTCTAATTCCTAATGTAAAGGTTTTATATCATCCAGGAGTAAGTCTCTATGGGACAGTTTGGCCTTCTACTATTTTTTTTAACCAGTGACTTAACTAAATGCATAGATGACATGAAGATCTAATTTGCAGATGACACAGATCTTGGAGTGATTGAACACTGGATAAGCGAAAGAGTCCAAATCCATAAAGAGTTTAACAAATAAGAATTTTGGACTGATTATTGTAAGATGATATTTAATAGAGATAAATTTAAAGTTTTACACTTGTGTTGAAAAAGTCAACTTCACAAGTACAATGTTAAAAGGGAGTGGGTAAAAAACAAATCTTATTTAAAAAAATATCTGGAGGAGACTAATGAGAGCCAAGATGATGGAATAAGCAGTAAGTCACCCTGATTCTTCTATGTTGACCTCTAATACCCCAGAAAATATCACACCAGGATAAAATCCTGGACCAGCAGAGCCAACACGGATGGGGTACGGCAGTCTTTTAGCTGAGGAGGCTTGAGAGATTAATGGGAAAGGTCCTCACATTCTGGTGGAAATGGAACAGTACAGAACACATCCCAGCAAGCCAGCAGCAAGGCCCACCTCAGCAAACCAGCAGGAGATCCTGAGCCCCAGGGTGGTGGAGAAGATAAGTGTCAATACCAGGACCCCCATGTGCCTTGGCACAGCTAGGGGAACCAGTAGATTCCAGCTCAGAAAACCATCATATGTGCTGGTCAGCAGGTGTCCTCTAACAGCCAAACCTCCCTGTGCTTCAGCACAATTCCAGGTGGGAAGTTGTCCTCCAGGAGACAAACTTCCCCATGCTTGGGAGAAGCTCAGGTGGGCAGATATCCTCCAGGGGCCAGACACCCCACACACATTGATAGCTTCATTGTAGCCCTGGGGAAACCCAGAAAAACCCACCTGGCCTCAGCACATACCAGACACCACCAAGACCTCAGCTCAGCACCAGGTAAGCTGCTTCTACATACCTCTACAGCCTCCAGCTGCCAGCACCTGAAGCCCCAGCACACAAAACAAGTGACCAGGTCCTGGTGACCAGGTCCTGGTCCCCAGCACAAGAACCTTGGTACAGCACCCCCTGTGCTCCAGAAGGAGGGCTCAAATTCAAAAGCCAGAAAATAGGCAAACATCATGAGCAAAAAGCAGAAATGGACAATGAACATAGATTCTATCTATGGAGACAGAGAAAATTAAGGCACAATTCAGAAGAGGACAACATTGTCAATATACCCACATCCAAAACTTCAAAGGGGTATATGAATTGGTCTCAAGTCCAAAAAGCCTTATTGGAAGAGCTCAAAAAGGATTTTAAAAATCAAATAATAGAGGTAGAAGAAAAATTAAGAAAAGAAATAAAAGAATGCAAGAAAGAGTCAATAACTTGGAAAAGAAAAAAAAATGGCTATAGAAAACCATTCCTTAAAAAAATACAATTGGCCAAATTGGGGGGAAAAAGTTTATTGAAGAAAACAACTCCTTATGAAGTAAAATAGACAGTAGAGAAGGATGTACAAAAGCTAATTGAAGAAAACAATTCCTTAAAAAATTAAAATTGGGCAAGTGGAAACTAATGACTCTATGAGATATCAAGAATCAGGCAAATGAAAACAAAAGAATAAAAAGAATAGAAGGAAACATAAAATGTCCCATTGGAAAAACAACTGATGTGAGAAACAGATCCAGGAGAGATAACATAAGAATTATTTGTATACCTGAAAGCCGTGATCTAAAAAAGAATCTGAACCACATCTTTCAAAGAGTGATGAAGGAAAATCATCTTGAGTGGTTTAGTGGATAGTCATTGAGAAAGAATCCACCAATCACCCACTGAAAGAGATTCCAAATTGAAAATGCCAAGGAATACTGTAGTCAAATTTCAGAATTATCAGGTCACAGAGAAAATACAGCAAGCAGCCAGAAAGAAACAATTCATATCATGGAACCACAGTCAGGATTACGCAGGACCTTGCAGGTTCTACATTAAAAGATCAGAAGGCTTGAACCATGATATTCAGTAAGGCAAAGGAGCTTGGATTACAACCAGAGACTAACTGCCCAGCGAAAGTCGAGTATAATCTTTCAGGGGAGGAGATTGTCTTTGGGGAAATAGGGGACTTCCAAACCTTCCTGAAAAAAAGACCAGAGCTCAACAGAAAATTTGATCTTCAAATACAAGACTCAAGAGAGGAATAAAAAGGTAAACAGGAAAGGAAAAATGCTATTCAAAAAGGGCAAACTGTTTCTACTCCTACATGGGAAAATGATACTTGTAACCCTTGAGAACTCTGTCTTTATTATGACATTTAGAAGGGGTATAAACAGACAGAGGATGTGGGTATAATTGACTTTGATGTGATGATAAAAAACATCTAATCGAGTGGTGAAAAGGGATTGTAATGGGAGGAAAGGAAAGTAGGAGGCAGAAAAGGGTAAGTTACACCACAGGAAGAGGCACAATGACCTATTACAGTAGAGAGAAAGGAGGGAGGGAGATGAGTATTTTTGTCATTGGATTTGGCTCAAAGAGGAAATAACAGTCAGCTAGGTATAGAAATCTAGTATACCCTATAGGAAGTAGAAATGCAAAGGGTAACTAAATTTGAGAGGATAATGTAAGTAAGGCGGATTTTAGTGTGTGTAAGGTGGATTTTTATTATTATTTCATAAGAGTTCAGTTTCCCAGGATCCATGGCAATTAACAATCTCTGTTTATGAGGCTTGTGGTTCAGAACATCTCCACCATGCTTGCACAGCATTATATAATGATAAATAATATAAATGTGTGCTGAAATTGTAAACATCCACTACTACTGCACAGTGAGATAGAGATGAGGTGATATAAACTTGTGAGGCTATTGCTGGCAATATGCCTTGTCTGTTGCCCTATAAGGCAGGTGGGCAGTGAAAAGTGAGTGAGGAACCCTCTAGGGTTGAATGTACAAGCTGGGATGTTGTGTGCCTTGACGGATCCCCATCAAGGCTTAGGGGGAACCCTGAGGATTGAATGCATAAGATGGAATGCTGTGTGTGCCTTGATTGCCCCAATCTGTGTTTGCTTCAACTGGTCCCCACTGGTGTTTGAGGGGATTTAGGGTAATGCACAAGTTGTGCCTGTCTTAATGGACACCATTAAGATGTAGGGGTAGCTGTATCCCCTTCTTGCCAGCCCCTGCAAGAAGAGTGATTGGGGATGAGCTGTAGGAGATTGTGCTTCATTGCTTCATTCAGCAACTATTGTGCTAAATGAGAATACTATACTAGAATAAAGTAAGATTATTAACCCCTTTGAAGCTGTATTTCTTGTCTGATCAGATCAAGGGGGAACCTGTGCTAGCAGCCCTCTTGTGGGCTATTGTTATCTGTCTTACAGGTAGATAGAAGGGAAGGAAAAATAGTAGGGGAAAAGGGAAAGAAAGGGGAGGGGACTGATGGAAGGGAGGACATATTGAGGGAAGTGGTGGTAAAAAGGAAAACTCTAGAGAGGAGGGAAAGGGAAAAGGGAGAGAGAAAAGCATAAACAAGCTGGAGGGAATAGGATGGAGAGAAAGACACAGAGAGTAATCATAACTGTGAATGGAAATGGGATAAACTCTCCCATAAAACAGAAGCAGATAGGAGAATGAACTAAAAGCCGGGAATCCTATAATATACTGTTTACAAGAAACATATTTGAAGCAGAGGGATACATACATAGTAAAGGCAAAAGGCTGGAGCAGAATATCGCATGCTTCAGAAGTAAAAAAAGGCAGAGGTAGCAATCATGGTCTAAATCACTATTAATGAGAGAAACATGAATTGAAACAACTCTGCGATACTAGCTCACACCTGTCAGATTGTCTAATATTAGAGAAAAGCAAAATTTCAAATGTTGGAGGGAATGTTGGAAAATTAAAACACTAATGTTCTATTGCTGATGTTGCATACTGATTCAAACATTCTGGAGAGCAATTTGGAGGTGGGCCAAAAGGGCTATAAAATCATGCATTATCTATTGAACAAGTAATGCCACTGCTAGGTCAATTTCTCAGAGAGATAAAAAACAAAAAGGAACAGGACCTATGTGTAGAAAAATACTTATAGCAGCTTTTTAGTGGTGGCTAAGTATTGTAAATTAAAGGGATGTCCATCAATTGGAGAATAGCTGAACAAGTTATTGTATATGATTGTGATGGAATACTATTGTTCCACAAGAAAGGAGGAGCAGGATGCTCTCAGATAAAACATGGAAAGACTTATATGAAGTGATCTAAAATGAAATAAGCAGGGCAGCTAGGTAGCACAGTGAGTAGAGCACCAGCCCTGGAGTCAGGAGGACCTGAGTTCAAATATGGCCTCAGACACTTGACACACTTGCTAGCTGTGTGACCTTGGGCAAGTCATTTAACCCCAATTTCCCTGCCTTCCCCCCTGCAAAAAATGTAAAAAAGTAGAAATAAAAAAAAATAAAATGAAACAAGCAGAACAAGGAGAACACCAGGAGAACATTATACATAGTAACAGCAATATTATATGATGATCTACTCCGAATAAGTTAGCTATTCTCAGCAATACAATAATCCAAGACAATTCTGTCAGACTTATGATAAAAGATGCTGTTCTAATCCAGAGAAAGAACTGGTAGACCCTTAATGCAGATCAAAAATAATTTTTATTTACTTTTATGTTGTTTTTTTGTCGGTGCTTTCTTTCATGGAATGACTCACATGTAAATGTGTTTTGCATGGCTACACATACCTATGTCAAATTCTTTGCTTTCTCAGTGAGATGGGGTGGAGGGGAGGGAAGGAGAGAATTTGTAACTCAAAATTTTTTTTAAAAAAAGTTAAAATAGTTTTTACATGTAATTGGGGAAAATAAAATATTAAATAACATTTAAATTAAAAAGAAATGATAAACTTAATGGTTTTGGAAAAAATATGGAAAGAGTTGCACGAAATAATGAGAGTGGAATGAGCAGAAGGAAGATAACATTGTGTACAGTAACTGCATTGGTCTCTCTAAGCACTAAATCCCTATATATTATATATGTTGTAACATGTATAGAATATCTTCATGAAATATCTCCTTTCCCTCAGAAGCATTCTTCATTGGGATCTCCTCCCACTATGGAACCAATATTCCTGCTTTATTCCCCCCTCTTTCAATCCCTCCCTCCTTTCACATCATCTATTCTCTCTTAGACCCTTTTCTTCCAGAGAGATGACAAGAGTTATTTTCTTTCATTTATTAATTTTCAAATTGATTAATAAACAGCACATTTTCTCTTTTGTTTTCTCCTTTTCTCTTCTTTTATGTACTCTTTCATTCCTTGGTTTGGTTCCACAGAAAATGGATTCACCTATTGACAGAATGAGAAGTTTACTCTATGATGTTTCAGCCTGTTTCTACATCCTCTCTTCTGCTATTTGACTTATGCTTTTATCCTTTTCTCAGTGTTCTTTTGGAAAGTAATCTCTTAATGGTCTCATGATTTTTATTTTCTTGTCCTCATTTGCTTTGTTCACTTTTATTATATCTTTGTGTTCTGGAGTTTGAAAAGTCAAGTTTGTTCAGATGTGGTTTTCTGTCTAAGAATGCTTTGAATACCTATTTTTTTTTTCAAACACACACCTTTTTCATTTATGGTTAGGATCAGAATTGCAGAATATATCACCTTGATATTGACGTGTTGTATGTTGAGTTGCTTTGTATTATTCTCTACTGTTCATTTTTTCTCTTGAAGGTATAGAATAGTCTTGCATTATTTAAATCTGCTTTCATTTCTCTTTGATAGTATTTCTCTTGATTTCTTACAGAATTCATTATTTGTCATTAGAATTCTTAACTTTAATGACAACATGATTTGAAGTTTTTTTCATCAGGCTTTTTTCTAGGGGTGATTTGATGATGCTTTTGATTGGCACTCTGTTTTCAGAATGTCTGTGTAGCTTTCTTGTGCTATGGTATATGGGTTTTTGGACTGATCTTCTTCTGGGACACATACTCTAAGTTATCTCTACATGTGCTGTCTTCAAGATTCATATGTTTTGCTTTAATGGAAATCACATTTTCTTTTTTATTTCTGCTATTTGTTTCTCTTCTGTGAGATTGTCTTTCACTGCCATATACTTGTGCATTGACAATTAGTTGTTCTCTATTTTGTTTCCTTGGTGAGACTTGACAACGTGGTATCAAGTCATGCTATTCTGCTAATTATATCATCTATGGGACTTGTAATTCTTTCTTCCCTTCTATTTATCTATTACTACCATTCTGAATCTCTCCCTTTTGGTGACAGTTTCCCTAAGTTTGGAACTCAAAACAGTTTCAAACAATCCCCACATTGGGCAATCTGAGTTTCAGAATCCTCAGTATCTCCCCTAAATGACATTGCTGGAGTGGGGGTGGGGTTGGTTAAGAACTGTCCTTAGGTGCATGCCAGGCAATTTTCCCTCAGGCTTACTGGTGTACCACATACATTATATATGCTGGCATCATATCTAAGTTATCTCTCTTCCTCAGTTCTCTGGGTACAATTCTGCTGTTCTCCAAGTGAAAGAAAGCTTCTCCCATGTGGATTTTTGTATGACTCCTGGAAGCCCAACCAGCACTGTGAAAATAGGTAGGGGACAGTGTTACACACTAGAATGTTAAGTATTAGGGATTAGCCACTTCTGTTGCTAATTCATCAGATTTTATCTCATTAGAGGTCTTGGTGTCTTTGAGTATGGAGAAAGCTGAAATTGTCTCACTGTTTTGGAGAGTTCTGAGAGGTTGTAAGAACAAGAAGAATTGTCCAACCCTCTATCTTGTTCATATGACCTGGAATTCATTCCTCTAACTGCTGTTCAAGATTCATAGATTCCTTGAATCCAAGATGGGAGAATAAAAGCAGGGACTCACCTGAGCTCTCTCACAAATTCCTTCAGATACCTCTAAAAAGTGAATCTGAACACACCAGAGAGTGGCAGAATCCACTAGGAGACAGAGTGTGGTAGATTTCCAGGCCAAGCCAGCCCAGAAGGTTGAAAGGAAGGATCTGCTGCACTGGGCTGGGAGAGCACAGAGCATGCCAGTCTACACCCAACCATAACAGAGAGGAGGAGTGGCCCCCAGCAGGATTAATCACCTGTGGCAGTGGTAGTTCCCAAATATAGCTGGGTGAGAGAGAAGCACAAGGCCTGAAGCAGCAGGAGTAGCTATTCCTGTGGCTATCAGCCTACACATGAAATGTTTGAAAGTCACCTATTGAACTTCTAGGAACCAAGATGGCAGAGTAAACCATAAGTGCTCTCAACTCTCGCCCCCTTGTTGACTTTGAAAAACCCAAAGAATATTGCCTCAGGAAAAATCCTGGAATAGTGGACCCAGCAGAAGGTGTCCACTTGAGATGCTAGGGAGATCAATGGGAAGAGTTGTTCTTGCTGTGGCTGAAGGGGATCAGGAAGAGAGAGGAGGTGTCCAGCAAGCCCCACTGCAGCAGATCGGTAGGGGATCTTGAGCCCCAGAGGGGTGGAGCCAGCAAGCACCAACACCAGGAAGCCAAGCATACCTTTTCACAGCCAAGAGAATTGGCAGACACCAGCACACATGGACATCCACCAGGATCTGAGTCTACTTGTGCTGTAACATAGCCCTAGGGGATTAGGAGACCTTCAGCAGCCAGACCACTCCCACACATACACCTCATGTTATGAGCTTCAGTGTAACCCTGGGGAAATTGAAAAAGACTCTCACCTAGCCTCAGCCTTGGAACACACCAGCCATCTCCAACTCAGCATAACGTGAGCTGCAGCATTATATATCTTCTAGCTTCCAGAACCAAAGGCCACAGAACACAAAGCAAGCTCCTAGCTCCCAGCACAAGAAGTGTGGGAAAAAACCATCTGTGCCCCAGAAGCAGAGATCAACTTTAAAGACCAGGGGAAATCATAATGAAGAAACAAACTAGAAAAGCAAAAACAATCTTACTATGGGGACAGGGAAAATCAAAATATGAATTCAGAAGACGACAGTATTTAGACTATAGCCACGATTGAAACCTCAAAAGGGAATATGAACTGGCCTCAGGCCCCAACAAGTGTTCCTGGAAGCGCTCAAGGGCAATATTAAAAGCCAAATTAGAGAAGTCAAAGAAAAATTGACCAGTACTTTTAAAAATACAATGGGCAAAATATATAAAAAAAAATTTCATGGATGAGAACAAGTCTTTAAAAAGTAAAATTCGTCAAATGGATGAGGAAGTACAAAACTTAACTGTAGAAAAGAGCTCCTTGAAAAGTGAAATTGGTCAAATGGAAAAGGAGGTACAAAAGCTAACTGAAGAAAATTTGTTAAAAATTAGAATTGGGCAAGAACAAGCTAATGACTCTATGAGTCATCAAGAATCAGTCAAACAAAGTCAAAAGAATGAAAAAAATAGAAGAAAACATAAAATATCTCAATGTAAAAACAACTGACCTGGAAAATAGATCCAGGGGAGATATTCTAAGAATTAATGCTCTAATGGAAAGCCAAGTTGAAAAAAAAAAATAACCTGGACAAGTATCTTCCAAGAAATCATCTAGGAAAATTTCCCAGTTGTCCTAGAACCATATCCTAGAACCATATTTATAGAACCATAAAATAGTCATTGAAAGAATCCACTGATCATCTCCTGAAAGAGATCTCAAATTGAAAACTCCAAGGAATATTGTAGCAAAATTCTAGAATCATCAGGTCAAGGAGAAAATACTGCAAGCAGCCAAAAAGAAACAATTCAAATATTATGGAATTACTTTCAGGATCAGACAGGACCTTGCAGCTCCTACATTAAAAGATCTGTAGGTGGCCAAGATGGCAGCTGGAAAGCAGGGACTTGAGTGAGCTCCCACCCAGGTCCCTCCAAACACCCATAAAAATGGCTCTGAACAAATTATAGAACCGCAGAACCCAGGAAATAGCAGAGGGAAGCAGGGCTCCAGCTCAGGATAGCCTGGGTGGTCTCTAGTTAAGCTCTATCATGCATGGACCTGGGAGCAGAGTGGAGCAGAGCCCCAGTGTGAGCACATGTACCAACCAGACCAGGAGCCGGGTGGAATAGGCCCTAGTGCCGTGAATCAATGGGCTGTGACAGTTACCAGACTTCTCAACCCACAAACACAAAAAACAACAGAGAAGGTTAGTGGGAAAAGCTGCAGGGACAGAGTGAAAGGAGTTCGTGGTTTGGCCACAACCCCAGGGGCAGCGGAGGAGGTGCAGCTACAGAACTACAGTTGCAGTTGCTTCCAGCCCCAGGCCTACCTGGTGGGAAGAATTAAGTGGAAAATCTCAGCATGAGTGCAGAGCCAGCTTAGATCTGAGTCCAGTCTGGTTCTTGGCAGAGGAGTAGTGCTGGTGTGGCAGAGCTTGGTTTGTAGTTCTGAAAATGACAGCACAGCCCCTCAAGCTTGGGACAAAATACACTATACTCTACAAGCAGTCATAGGCAGACAAAAAATTCAAGGGTCAAGTAAGTTTGCCGGGAACATGGCCAGGAATTAAAAACAGACTCAGATTCAGACTCAGACTTTGGAATCTTTCTTTGGTGACAAAGAAGACCAAAACATACAGCCAGAAGAAGTCAAGAAAATCAAAGAGCCTACATCAAAAGCCTCCAAGAAAGACATGAACTGGTCTCAGGCCATGGAAGAGCTCAAAAATGATTTGGAAAAGCAAGTAAGAGAAGTAGATGAAAAATTGGGAAGAGAAATGAGAGTGATGCAAGAAAACCATGGAAAACAAGTCAATCACTGGCTAAAAGAGACCCAAAAAAGGCTAAAGAAAAAACACCTTAAAAAATAGACTAACTCAAATGGCAAAAGAGCTCCAAAAAGCCAAGGAGGAGAAGAATGCCTTGAAAGGCAGAATTAGCCAAATGGAAAAGGAGATCCAGAAGACCATTGAAGAAAATACTACCTTAAAAATTAAATTGGAGCAAGTAGAAGCTAGTGACTTTATGAGAAATCAAGATATTATGAAACAGAACAAAAGAAATGAAAAAATGGAAGACAATGTGAAATATCTCATTGGAAAAACCACTGACCTGGAAAACAGATGCAGGGCAGATAATTTAAAAATTATTGGACTACCTGAAAGCCATGATCAAAAAAGAGCCTAGATTTCATCTTTCAAGAAATTATCAAGAACTGACCTGATATTGTAGTCTGCAACCAAGAATAAACTACCATGCAAAGTTGACCATAATCTTTCAAGCAAGGAGATGGATATTCAATCTAATAATGGTTTTGCAGACCTTCCTGATGAAAAGGCTAGAGGTCAATTGAAAATTTGATCTTCAAATGCAAGACTCAAGAGA
>JAQQSZ010002878.1:0-14611 GCA_028646595.1 Phalanger gymnotis
CCTGGGCCTGGGGCTTAGCACTTAACAGCTGAAAGTACTTCCACTCAAAAGAAACAAAAGCCATGCTAATGAGACAATTTTGCTTAACAACACAATCAGTTCAAGTAAATCCATGTTTCTCTGCATTCATCATATTCGTCATTCCCTATAGCACAGTAATAATACATTATACATTCATGTTCCAAAACCATTTATTTGCCAATTATCGCCAATTATTTGCTACCAGGAAGAGTACTACTATAAATATTTTGGTGAATATGGGCACTTTTTTCATATCATTGACCTCAGAATTAGGGTATAAGGCTGGAGGAAGCTCTGGATTAAAGGATATGGACATTTTAGTTATTTTATTCACATAATTCCAGGTAGCTTTCCAAAACAGCTATACTGGTACACAGAACAAGGTTTACATACATACTATTTATCAATGTTTAAAACTTTTTTTTTGGGTGGGGGACCCCAGGGCTGGAATCAGGAAGACTCATCTTCATGAGTTCAAATCTGACCTCAGACACTTACTAGTTGTTTGACCCTAGGCAAATCAGTTAACCCTGTTTGCCTCAGAGTTCCTCATCTATAAAATGAGCTGGAGAAAGAAATGGCAAACTATTCTAGTTTCTTTGCCAAAAAAAACCCCACAAACACACACACACGCACACACATATATAAACACATATGTATGTGTGTATGTGTATATACATATATGTATATATTATTTCAATATAATTGGCTTATTTTACAAATCCTATGTATTTTATATATTTTAAAATATTCTCAAGCATCAGACTGCCAAAGGGGTTCACGACCCAAAAAATGTTAAGAATCACAGCTCTATACAATTTCCCTCGATAATCTCATCAGTTTCCGTGGGTCAGTTTTGATCTCTATGCAAATGATTCCTTCTCTATTCAGCCCTAACTTCTCTCCTTGGTCTCCAGGCTTAAATTAACAACTACCTTTTTCAGACACCTTCTAATTCACTGTTCCTTAGTTATCTTGAACTCAACATGTGTAAAACAGAATTCATAATCTTTGTCCCCTTAAACCTTCCCCCTCTTTCTGTCAAAGGCACTACCATTATGCCAGTCACTCAGGCGCGCAACCTTATTGTTACCCTCATCTCCTCGATCATATTCACTCCACACATCCAGTCTACTGCCAAGTCTTGTCATTTTTACCTTCACAATATCTCTATGTCCCTTTCTCTCCACCCACATAGCTATTCACCATAGTTCAGGCTCTCATCACCTCACATTTGGTCTACTGCAACTGCCTGCTGGTTGGTCTCGCTGCCTCAAGTCCCTCCCCACTCAAACCTATTCTCCACTCAGCTGCCAGTGATCTTCCTAACATGCAAGTAAGATCATATAATACCTCTACTGAAAAATTCCAAGATCTCTACTTCCTATTACCTACGAAATCAGGTATAAAATTTTCTATCATTTAAAGCCCTTCACAACTTTGCCCCTTCCTACCTTTTCCAGTTTTCTTATATTTTACTCCCTCCTCTACCATCCCACCCCCCTCCCACCTCCCAGAATACTCTAAAATCCAGCAGCATTAACCTCCTGGGTATTGCTCCAATATAACATGTGCCATCTCTTTATCATCAATTTTAAGCCTTTTATCTGACTGTAAAGTTCTCCCGCATCATCTTGGCCTTCTGACTTTATGGCCTTTCTTCAAGACTCAGCTCAAATCCCAGCCCTGTAGGAGGCTTTTCCAGATCTTCCCCACATACTAGTACTTTCTTTGGTGATTAACTTCCATTTACATGGTACAGCTATATCCTGTATGTACTTATTTACATGTAGTCTCTTCCATTGGAATGTTAGACTCTTTGAGGGCAAGGACCAAGTTTTTTATATTCTTTGTATCGCTATCAGTCTGAGCTTAGCCTTGCACATAGAAAGCACTTAATAAATAAATGTTTGTTGAATGACCTAAGTTCAAATCCCACTTACTAGCTACATGACTTCATCTCTTTGAGCCTCAGTTTCTTCACCTATATGTATAAGCATATTTAAAAAGTATTTGGATATATATATATATACACACAAACATTACATATATTGATATAGTTTATACTTATTTTTATTTAACAGAGAAAAAATCTACCTCACGGGGTATTTCAAGAGACAATATATGTATAAAGTATTTTGCATATTTTAAAGTTCTAGATATTACTATAATTAAATAGTGCAACAAATAAAATATCACAAAATATTTGGCCAAAGTTTCTTCGCTTCATTCTTCCATTCAAAAACCTTCAGTCCATGAGATGAGATAAAGGGCAAATCCTTTAGCCTCATAAAATTTGAAGCCTTCTTCAATAAGTATCCAAACTACCTGTCCAGCTTTCACAAAATCTATAGAAAGTACTATGCCACAATTTTTCCTGTTCTCTATTGAGTTTAATTCAGACCAACCCATTCATGCCTAGTATACATTTCCTCCAAACCTATCAGAAATTTTTTCTTCCAAATTTCACTGCCAGGCATATAGTCTAAGAGGATCATTGAAAAAAGGAATGTCCTCATAAAATCAATAAGCATTAAATGCCTACTATGTATCAGGCACTATTATTAAGTACTGGGAATAGAAAGGGGGGAGGGGGCAAAAAAAGGAAACTTATGAGGGAGATCAAAATTTAATGAGATGACAACATGCAAACAATTGTGCACAAACAAGATAAATACAGAATAAATTGGACATAATCACAGATAGAAGGCACTGGCAATAAAAAGGATGAGAAGGGCTTCTTATAAGACTGAAGGATGTAAAGGATTAAGAAAAAGTCATAGATTTGACAAGTGAGAAATCACTGGTAACTTTGCAGAGATATCTACCATATTCACCAAAATATTTATAGCCACACTTCTTGTGTAGCAAAGAACTGAAAACAAAGTAGATACCCATCTACTGGGGAATGCTTAAGCAAACCATCATTCACGTGGCACATGAATGTAATAGAATATTGCCGTGCTGTAACAAATGACAAGTATCGTGAATCCAAAGAAGCATGGATTTACATACATTGATGCAAATTTTAATACACAGGGCCAAGAAGATAATATAATTACTACAATGATATAAAGGGAAAGCACCACCACAAATCAAAAGGGAATGCTGCAAAATTATAAAAAACAAAAATAGCTCCAAAAAAAGGAGAAAACACCTTCCCCCTTGGTCCCTCACCATTCCTTTGCAAAAGTGGGAGGTCCATGGGTGTGGAACATTTCACATACTTTTCCTTTTTTTTAATGTACTGATTGGCTTTACTGATTTCTTTTTTTCCTCTTTTTTTTTCCTTTAAAAAAATAGTACTTGTTCTTTAGGGTGGCTTTAGGGTAGTTAGGAGGAGAAAGAGAAATCAGGTGGGGGAAGGATACTGCAAGAAATTCTGGTGATGTGGAAAACCCAAAATATATCAATAAAAGTTTTTTTTAAAGAAGTTTCTTGAATATAGGGGTAGTTTCATTTTGGGTCTTCGTATCACTGCCTAATATAGTAACTTGTAATCTTCCTACCAAGAAGAATAGAAATTCAAATTGTTATTTATTACTAAACTTATTAAGTAAGCCTTATTCAGAGATTACTATACTATCCACTCAGTAGCTCCTTTCCAAGTTTTTTAGCTATTTTAAAAATCATCATATGAATAAAACTGTTTCTGCTCAGCCAGGAGCCAATCACAAAGTTTAAAACCTGAAAAACTGTAAAATAGGCCTGACTCACTGATGAAACCAAATGGGTCAGGTGTCAATGCAACAACTATAGCAAAGCAGCTGACTTTAGAGAGAATTATGTGACTCAAGACTCCAAATATAGAAAAGATAAAAATTAAGACACAGATTTTGGACTTCTACAAGCAGAACTAGGGAAACTTAACACTGAACTCTTTCACTTACAAATTCACCTCAGGTATCAGTCACCAAACAAGCATTTATCAAATGCCTACAAAGTTCCAGACACTGTGATAAGCAGAGGGAATATAAAGACAGAAGTGAAACCCTACCACAAAAGGGATAGCATTCAAACAAGAAAGACTTAAGTCCTGCCTCAAACACTTATTACCTGAGCAAATCCCTTAACCTCTCTATGCCTCAGTTTCCCTGTCTATGAAACAAGGGGGTCCTCTAAGGTCCCTTTCAAGCTCTAAATCTATAATTCTATGTACATATATTCATGTATATATACATAATATATACAAATTAATGCAAGGTGATTTGGGGAAGGAGTACAACTGCAGCAAAGGTTTCATGTTTAAGCCAAGTTTCAAAGAAAAGCAGAGATTATATGAGGCAGAGGTAGGAGGAAGAGTATTTCAGGCAAGAGAAATGATCAATGAAAAGGTGCTAGACAGATGAGGTGTCACCTGTGTGGATGAGCAAGTAGGCCCAAATGACTGGAAAAAAGTTTATGGAATGGAGTAATGCATAAGAAGACTAGAAAGTAGGAAGGGGAGGAGTTGTGAAGAGTTTTAAATGCTAGGCAGACTTGTTTATATTTGTTCCTAGAAAGAAAAGGAGCCACTGGAGTTTATGTATTGGGGGTTTTAGGGGGTGGAGAGGAAATGACATGGTCGGACCTGCAACTTTTGGAAAATCACTTTGCATTGCAGTAAGGAGAGTTTTGAGGTAGGGAGACTAAATTAGAGGCTGTCTAAGAGAGGATATGGGTATGAACTAAGGTGGTAGTTGCATGAGTGGTGAGTAGGGAATGTATTCAAGAAACAATGTGGCAAAAGAAACAAGATTTGGAAATACATTGGATATGTGGGTTAAAAATGAGGAATCCAAGATGACAACGAGGTTTGCAAACCTGGATAACGGGGGTGGGGGGGGGGCCCCGCAGGAAAGAAAGCAAAGGACAAGAAGGAACAGAACAGTGTCCTCTTTTTTGAACACAGTGAATTTTAAATATCCAAATGAAAAAAGTCATTAGATAATTGGTGATATGAGATAAGAGAAACTAAGATTGGAGATAACAAACCTAGGAAACATCTGCATAGATGGCATTGAGCTCATGGAAGCTGATGAGGTCACCAAATAAATACAGTAAAGAAAAGATAAGAAGACCCAGGACAAAACACCTTGAGTACAGCCAAAGTTAGTACTAAGAGAAAGATAAACGAGTAGAAAAAGACTGAGGAGCAGTCAAACAGGTAGGAGAAAAACTAGATGATAGCAGTGTCACGAAAACACAGAGAACAGCAGTAATCTAGGAGGAGGGGCAGGGTTCAACAAGTGTCATATGCTGCAGAGAAATCCAGAAGGATGGGGATTTAGAACAGGTCTCTAGACTTGACAATTAAGAAATAGATCACTGATAACTCTTGGCAATTAAGAAATAGACTACTGACAATTCTGGAGAATGGTTTCAAGTTGCCTGGTAAGGGTGGAAGATAGATTGCAGATGATTTCAAAGAGAATACGAGAGGAAGAGGTACCAAAACAAGCACTTTGGACTACAAACTTTCCCCAGTTTTAAGACCTTAAATTTCCTTTAGACATATTTAAGATATCTTGATTTGTAAAGAATAAAGTTCCTAATACACAAGTGCCTCATTTTTTCTAACACATTATATTTCAAAGATAACTTATTCTCATTTCTAACTCCCTAACTTACAAAAATTTAGCATCAAGAAAGCAAGGAATAGTTTACCTATCAGATTTATAGAAACGCAAAGAATTCATAACACAACAAGAGGTAGAGAGCATTACAAAATACGAAATGGAGAATTTTGATTATGTTAAATTGACATGTTTTTGTATAAAAAAAGCCAACGCAACAAAGATTAGGATGGAAGCAGAAAATTGAGAGAAAATCTTTACAACTAGTGTCTCTAATAAAGGCCTCATCTTTAAAATATACAGGAAACTGAGCCAAATTTATAGGAATACAAGTCATTCCCCAACTGAGAAATGGTCAAAGGACATGAACAGGCAGTTTTCAGAGATAGAAATTAAAGATATCTATAGGCATATGAAAAAATGCTCTAAATCACTACTGATAAGAGAAATGCAAATCGAAACAACTCTTAAGTACCACATCTCTCCTGTCAGATTTACTAAAATGATAAAACAGGAAAATGATAAATGCTGGAGATGATGTAGGAAATTGGAACATTGTTACATTGCTGGTGGAGTTGTGAACTGATCCAGCCATTCTGGACAGCAATTTGGAACTATGCCCAAAGGGCTATAAAAATGTTCATACCCTTTGACCCAGCAATACCCCTTCTAGGTTTGTATCCCAAAGAGATCACACAAGTGGGAAAATGACTCATATGTACAAAAATATTTATAGCAGCTCTTTTTGTGGTAGCGAAGAATTGGAAATCAAGGGGATGCCCATCATTGGTGAATAGCTGAACAAGTTGTGGCATACAAAGGTAATGGAATTCTACTGTGCAATAAGAAATGGGGATGATACGGACTTCATAATAACCTGGAAAAACCTACACAATATAATGCTGAGTAAGCGGAGCAGAATCAGAACATTATATACAACCACAGATATATGGATTCTGTGATGACTAACCCTGACAGACTTTGCTCTTCTCAGCAATACAAGGTTCAAAGCCAACTCCAAAGGACTGATGATGGAGAGAGCTATCTATGTCCAAAGAAAGAACTATGGAGTCTGAATGCAGATTGAGGCACACCATATTATATGCTCTCCATTTTTTTTCCCTTGGTTTTTCCCTTTTTTTTTGTTTTATTTCTTCTTTCTCATGATTCATTCCATTGGTCATAATTCATCTTTACAACTTGACTATTATATAAATAAGTTCAATGCAAAGTTATATATAGAATATATATCAGATTCCACGCTGTCTTGGGGACGGAAGGGGGGGAAGGGGGAAGAAAATCTGGAACTCAAAATTATGTTGAAATGAGTGTCGTAAACTAAAAATAAAAAATTTTAATTAAAAAAAATACAATAACATAGTAATAGAAAAAAAATTTAGTATCAAATCTCTCACTGCCAAATTAAGGAAAGCTATTTAAAAGATAGCTTTTCTAAGACCAAAAAAAAATCATTCTAAAATGCAAACTATTACTCTATTGATTTCAGGAATCTCTTAACCTACAAATCTCCCTGCACTGTCCTTAACTGAAATACTTAAGGGGATGGCATGGAAAGTGTAAAGAGACCTCTACGCTATCTCAAAGATAAAGCAAAGGGGGAGAACATGACCACAAACTGTCTAATCCTCCTGTCTAAACTTTCCCCACTGCTCAATAATACATAATAATCAGGCTTTCCCCACTACTTTTTTTTTTTCAGGGGGCATGGCAGGGCAATTGGGGTTAAGTGATTTGCCCAAGGTCACTCAGATAGTAAATGTGTCAAGTGTCTGAGGACGGATTTGAACTCAGGTACTCCTGACTCCAGGGCTGGTGCTCTACTCACTATACCACCTAGCTGCCCCCCACTACACCTCATTGATTCTAAAATAAAAGTTCTGGGATATTTAATACTTGTACCATTGTAAAACAATGTACAAATGTAAAACAAAACCAACTCAAACATTATGAACTTATAGCCAAAGCAGCTGCAATATAGAATATTCATAGCTGCAACTATAATAATTTTTCAGTGCTCTTCTGGTCTTAATAATAACAAAGAGCAAATTAGTGTTTCAAATTTGTACTTTTAAGCAACAAATGCATTTCTGCATTTCATACTGAACAAGCCAAATAGTAAAAGGCACTAAAATTTGTCCATGCTACAGTTTTTAATAGTAAGGTTTAGAGAGAAAGCACTGAACTTAGCTTTATTAGTTCTTTTCATTCTTAGGAATCTTTCATTCTGTCCCTTAAAGAGGATATGTGTGTGTTTCTCTATGTGTATGTGTGTGTATCTGCATAGAAATTCACTTTCTAAAAGCACATGAAGAAATTTAAAGAAACTGGTTCTGTGAATGACAAACTACAAAGAGAGACCTAAAATCATCAAGGATACAGTGGCAGTTACATAGGAAGTCTTTCAAAATGCATTCAGGTAAATAGCAAAATTAAAATCTTTCTGATACAACTTTCTTCCAGGAAGATAGTGTATCCAAACTACACTCAATGTAAGCAGATTCTAAAAAGAAGTTTAGCCCCTAAAATGTACATTCAAAAAACAGGGCCCGTTCAAAGCCTTTAGAGAAGGGAGAAAAAAATTCAAGTCACTTATAAAGACTACCACTGAACCTTATACCTAGTGGATACTCAATAAGTGTTTATTTTTTATTGAATTTGCTGACCTTCATCAAAGGTCATAAACCCTAGGAGATAAAAGTGGAGGAGGGTATGTTAACCCCTTAAATTTTTGTTGTATTGAATAGGTTATAAAGCACCTACTATGTGCAAGGTTCTGTGCTTGGTGTTGGAGATGGCTCCTGCCCTCAACCTCACATCCAAATTTTTAAAAGTAAAAAGTAATATAACATCCCTCTATCTACTGGTACATAGAAGTGTATTACTTTCAAAAACTTATAATGGAACAATTTTTTGAAAAAACAATTCAATAAATTTAACCAGGGAGCTTCTAAAAAAGTCCTATGGGGATTCCTCTAACACAAGTGAAATACACTCATACACAACCCCATGATATTTATATCATATAATCACAGACTTAGAGCTGGAAGAAAGCTTAAAGGTCATTGATTTCGATCTCCTTACAGAGGAGGAAACTAAGATCCAAAGAAGTTAAGTGATTTACCCAAGTGGTCATACAGAGAAGAAGGGACAGAGCTGGGATTCCAAAGCTATGTTATCTGAAACCAACTAACCTTACGCATAGATTCACTTCAACTCAATAAATGTTTTTTGAGAACCTACGGTGTACTCCAGAGCATGGTGCTAGCATATATAATTTTTGTATAAAAAGACATTTAAAAGTTTTCAGATGATTAAATATATAATCTTTCTATTTTTGAGTGCATATTATATAAGATGTATTCACCAGCAAGTTTTTGGATAAATTATAGCTCCCAAGAAAGTACTATATTAATATTTTATTTTTTGGAAAAGATCCACAGTACAATATTATGGTCTTCAGATATTAAAAATGTCTATAGGTGAAATAGCGTTAAAATTTATTGTTAGCTGCTGACCTGACCAACAAATTATTCCCTTGGTAACAAAACAGAACTCTCATTTGCTCCACAGTAACAGGTTCAGAGGTATTCAATACTCTGGTTTAAATGCCAAAAGATTACTTTGCTACTTATACATGGTCACCCCTAGAAGAAACAAGCAAAAAAAAAAATTCAAATCATCAGTCATCAGTCAACAGTCAATGAGACATGAGCCAGAAAAAAACAAGAGACAAAAAAAAATCTCTGATAAACAGGACTATTTTAAGCATATGAAAATCAATTGATAAAGATTTACTAAGCCTCTACCATGGGCCAGGCACTGTGCTAAGTAAGCCCTGAGGATACAAAAAAAGAAAAAAAAAGCAAAAGGCAGTTCCAGCCATCCAGGAGCTTACAATCTAATGGAGGAGACAATATGCAAAAGAATATATACACTCTATATATAGGGCAAATTAGGAAATAATAGGGAAGGCAATAGAAACAAGAAGAGTTGGAAAAGACTTGCTATAAAAGATGGATTTTAGTTGGGACTTAGAACAGAGAAGCCAGCCAGTAGGCAGAAGTGAGAAGGGAAAACATTCCAAACATGGGGGAACCAGCCAGAGAAAATGCCCAGAGCAGATAGAGAGATGGAATATGTCTTGCATGTGGAAGAGCAAAGAAGACAGTATCACCAACTCAAAGAGTCCATGACAGGGAGTAAGGTGTAAGAAAGCTGAAAAAATAGTCTCAAAGTTGTCACATACACACAATCAGCCAAAAATTAACAGAAGCAGAAGAGATCAGACTGTATATATGAGAAACACAGATAGCTGATGAAAAAGCTTTGTATGATGTAATGGGGGGAAACACCGGCCCACCCCCACCATATGTGGAATCAGAGGACCTGGGTTCAAATCCAGCTCTGCAACTTACTACATCTACAACTTTGGTAAGTCATATTCCCTATTGGGCTTCAGTTTCCTCATATGTAAAAATGAGAAAGCAGAACCAAATGCCCACTAAGTTCCTCCTCCAGTTCTAAAACAGCAAGTCTATGATTTTTCCATCTCTAAATTCTATAATGCTAGATATTTAATAATGAAATGGGCCTGAGCAATTAGCATATTAAAAAGTTGAATTCTAAAATAAAAGAATGACAGGAAGTTCCACTGCCCTTAAGAAAGCATTACTCCAATTAAAGGGAAAATAATTTTAATTTGAAAGTATACAGAGGCACAGTCTGATAAGGGAGCAAGCAACATAATAGAGAAAACTCCAGTCACAAGTAGAATAACTGTAATAGAGAGCGCTAAACACCTACAAAAAAGTTGAAATGGAAAACAATGGTATTTGAACTTAATCATTCATTGCTTATTGTTTGGAACACTAACATTAATTTGTCTCTTTTCAACAAAGGGACTAATGGGTCTAGCAGTAGAAGAATATTAATGGGAGGGGATAGACTAGGCAGAAAGAAGAAAAAAAAACAGAAACAATCACCACCACTAGAGTGGATAGATTCCTGACCTCAAAGGCTTTTTTATATTCAAGGACAACAGGGAAAGAAATGGCGGGGCGGGGAGAGCCCTGTAATGCACAATATTATTTGAAAACTACAAAATTATTTCAAGTTATAAAACAGCACCATGAAAACTATAAGGGGAAATATTAGAGTGGTATCTGGCTGTGGAGAGCCTTAAAAGTCAATTTTAACTTTACTCAAAAGGCAAAATAGGAAGCTACTGAATATTTTTGAAGAGTGGATATATATGACGAAACCTACTGAGTAAGGTCATTCATTCTAGCAGCAGTATGAAAGATGGATTGGTGGTAAGGAGGAAGTGGAGGCAGGAAGACCTGTGAGGAGACTACTCCAATCATCTAAATGTGTGGTAGACATGGCAAAGAAGAATGATTCCAGAGATGCTGCCCAAGATATAATTAGGAGGACTTGGTCTGAATATAAGAAGGGACAAGTAGAGACAAAGATAACCAACCCCTCAGGGTAGTAAACATGGAGACTGTATGAAAAATGATATAGCAATCAGAAACAATAAAGTCAGAGAAGGAAACATAGTGGAAAAGATAATTAGCTCAATTTTAGGCATTGGCATTTAAAGTATCAATGGGACATTCAAGTGGAGATGTCCTGAATGCATCTGAATCATCTTAAGGACAAATTTAGATTTGGAACTCATCTTCTTAAATGTGGTAGCTGAAGCTTTGAGACTATAGTCTCCAAAGAAAGTAATATGGACAAGGACAGATCCACGAAGAAGAAACTTAAAAACAAAAGCAAAAAAGAAAAGACTCATAGGTTAGAGATGGAACAGTCCTCGGATCACTTAATCCAATTTCCTCTTATTAAAGATGAGGAAACTGAAAGATTAGCCTTTACTTTTAAAGCATCAGAATTGAGACTTAAAGAGTCAGAAAAATAATTTTTTGAATGTAATTTTAGAATAACAGACCCCAAAACTATAGAATTTCTTTTAAAATATTGAAATCAAAGAATCAAGAACTTAGTTCACTAAGTTTATGCTCCATAGAATCCACTATAACTCTTCTCTTTTTAACTTCCTATCTTAGTTATATATTTCAAAATATAATTTGTAATAATAATAATTACATTTATATAGTATTTTGAGGTTTTCAAAGTGTTTTCCTCACAACAACCCTGTGACATCAAGTATTATTATCCCCATTTGAAGAAGCTAAAGCTCAGTAAAATTAAATGACTTGCCCAAGGTCACACAACCATATGTTCAGAACTATTATTCTCCACTGGCAATTCTCCACTAATGCCCCTTTCACTTTCTTTTACTGTCAGTGTTTTATTTCCAAGCATGAATAGTTCAAAAGCTGCATTAGGATGAAAAAATTCTAACCAACTTCCATATACAGATGTCTTTAAATTTTTCCTGTACTATAAGCTATAGCAAAACTATGATAAACTTTATTTTACTCCTATTCCATTAAGTTATTGTTTAGACCTTTAAAAAGTGTTTGATTAGAAAAGTTACAATACAGATGAAGATCTTTTCACATACTGTCCTAGAATCCACATTTGATTACTAGAGTTAAAAAGAACTATGAAGTAAGTTAAAGAAGTACCATGAGAGTAGGTGCCACAGTGATCACAGAGAGAAATTTGGAGGTAAATTCTCCTACAAATACAGTTTGCATTGATCAGGTTTTGTTTAAAACTATAAATTGCCTAAATTCATACTAACTTCAAAAAGTAACAAAAAATTATACCAACAGTGGATGGTCCTTATGAACTAATTTGTCTAGGGCCTAGGAAACCCCAGCACAATAAGAGGCATAACACCTCATCCATTCTTATTTTTTACACAAATAGGTAGTCAGCTATACATTCACATTTAGATATTTTTAAATATCTATTATCTATATGGTCAACGAACTTGACGCTTCCTAACAACTGAAGCACAAGGCTGGTAGGAGTAACAAATTACTTACAATACTTCTTACAATGTACTATTTATTACTACCAACGATTCTTTACATGAAATTTTAACATCTCCATCCCACCTCCTTCAAAAATCATCCCTTCAAAGCTGACCTAAATACATGCCTGAAACTGGGGCTACTACCTTGAAGGAAAATAAAGGTTAAGTAATTGGGTAGTCCTAAAAATATACATCACACCTGCATGACTAAGACACTGATTTGAAACTTGTGCCAAGATATCCTCTCCCTTCAAAACAATTACCTGAAAAATGACTCACAGATCATGTCATCGAACAAAACAAAAATGGATTTTCAAGTACTTGCTTCACAGTTCTTTCAATAACTTTCTTCCACACTTCATCCCCCCAAAACCAATAATAATCCTATCTTTAACTGTTGGTGCAAAAAGTCGATGAAAAACTCAAAAAGTTCCTCACTTTATCTTAGGGCATTCTTGAAACAAGCTAGTAAATAGAACGTATTAAAACTAACTTCTATATTACTGAAAATTAGACCTATAGCTCTTTATTTGAATAAAGAGCTATATGGGCATTTCAACCACCCTACCTCAGATCCCACCCCTTTTCAAAGATCCAGACATTCCATTTGCTACAGCTAGTCATCTGACGAAAGGTCTCGATTTCATCTCCCTAAAATGGGAATCTTTCTTCCTCCCTTTATGACACTCAACGATACTCTTTGAAGCCTTCTTTACCTGCTTAAGAACTCGTAGGGTTGTTGCCAGGCTCAAAAGAGAATACATGTCAAGTGCCTTTGCAAACCTTAAAGTACTACATAAAAGCTGCCATTATCCTTAGTATTATTAAAATGCAAGTCGTTGGCTTGTAAGCAAGGAGTGGACAAAAGCCATTAGAAGAAAGAATTTGAAAAAGTTAAAGTACTATTCTCAAAGTATTTCTATTTAACCCAGCAACTAAACAGGGAATAGTAAAGGAAGAGAAAATGAGATTTTCAAACAAGACTGATGGGAAGACTCAGTTACCTCTTTTTTCCCCCACACCTACGACTCTCTTCATCTACCATCATCATCCACGGGAGGAATGCACTAAACAGGCCCAACAAACTCCCTGCCAGGCCTCTGGGGAGTCTCACAGGATAGGATGTCAGGCCAATACCTTTCTCCACCAACCCCTGGGTGGAGGGGGGGGGGGGTTGTTAGTGCAAAAGGTGCAGGAACTCCCCAGGGTTCCCCACGGTCTCCAAGCAATCTCCAGGTTGGAGAGTCTTTTTCGATCGTCCCCAGAACATACACAACACACAATAAAACCCTCTCCCACTGCCAGACAGAGACGGGTCCGGCTTCCCTCCCCTGCTCACTAGACTTTCCCCAGACCCCCTGCCTCCAAGGGGGGAGAAAGGAGCCGGGTGAGCGAGGCCTTGGACCTTCCCCGCCTCCCGGGATCGCGGGCCCGGCGCGGAGGCGCTGGCGAGGCGGCCCGGGGACAGAAGCGGCTGGGCCTCCCTTACACCCCGGGACCGACAGCTGGGGGCTGGAGCCCAGAGCACCGCTAGTGGGGGAAGGGGCGGAAGGAAGGGGTGTACACACACGTACACGCACACACACATGCACACTCTCTCACACGCGGGGCGACCCCGGGGGAGCTGGAGATGGCCGTACCTTGAAGTAGCCGCCCTCGTAGAGCGTGTTGGGGGGCCCGAAGATGGCCACCTCCCAGTTGTAGAGGTCGGACTCGTCCACCAGGGTGATCCGGAAGCCCTCCACCGGCTCCTCCTGCAGGGATTTGAGCTCCAGCATCAGGGCTTTCTGCGAGCTGGTCATCTGCTGCTGGGCCATGGCAGCGGCGGCGGCGGCGGAGGCGGCGGCGGCGGCGGCGGCGCGGGCTAGGGCCGGGCCGCCGGGCCCCTCTCCAGTCCCCGAGGCCCCGGCTCCCACACAGGCCTCGCTCTCCTCCCCACCGGCCGCGGCGGCTCCTCAGGACTGCGGCGGGGCGGGGGAGGGGACGGGAGAGGCCTCCTCACAGGTGTGGGTGTGGGTGAGTGTGTGTGTGAGGGAGTGTTGTGCTGGGGGTGTGGGGGGGG
>JAQQSZ010002879.1:0-14611 GCA_028646595.1 Phalanger gymnotis
GTTGAATAGGAAAGAGATAACAAAAACCCCTACTGGGGTATGTATGAGAATCCCCAAGAATCATTTTGGATGGATATTACCTAAACCAGGATTAACAGCTCAAGGAGTACATGTATTGACTGGAGTGATAGATTCTAATTATCAAAGAGAAATTGTTGTTACACTCCAGAATTTGGGTGAAAAACCTGTACAATTTTGTAGAAATGATAGGATAGTTCAAGTGATTATTATCCCCTGTGAAAAAATACCCTTTGTGGAAACTGACCCTCCTCCTAAAATAACTACTAGAGGAGCAAAAGGGTCTTGCTCTATTGATAGAATAAAATTGGGAGCTAAGGTATGGGTAAAATGGAAGCTAGATGATATTCCAAAGGCTGCAGAAGTCATAGCCCACGGGAAGGACAACACTGTAACAGTTGTCTATTCAGGGGAAGATAATTACCAAATTGTACCCCAGAACCATACATTTTACCGTGAATAGGACTATAATAATAGATTCATAGACTTCCAGAAGTATGGCTAGTACGATAGCCCATACTTGCTTACTCTTTTGTTCTTTGTCTTGGTCAACCTCGTTGCTAGTTCTGTCTCCTTTAGGCGTAAGCACCCTACACTCTCCAGTAACTGCCTATGCACGTAGCATTCTTGGAATTCCTGCCCACTCCCTAAAGAACTGACCTCTGGAATAGGACTCTTGGGGCAGGGACCACTCTACATCCAATTTCAGCAAGAAGAAGCTACGGAAAATGCGACCTTCGCCCCTTACCCCAAGATTTTGAGCCCCAATCGTTCGAGTGGGGGCAAATGATGATACTGTTCTGTGTACTTATTTTGTATTATCCTTGTTGTATTGTTTTATCGTTATGGTATTATTGACATCCCTTTCCTATGTGATGGATACAAAGATCTAGGGGTGGACATCTGAATTGTAAAACAAGTATTTTGGAAATGATTGATTGAAGAGAATATCTTTCTGGGACCTAGGGGTGGGTCATGTTTGTATTGTAAACAAATATTTGGGAATGTCACTGAATGATATGTTTTGCTTTGTTGTGAATGATATGTTTTAGTTTCCTTCGTAATTGGATCACAATGTATGTTTTAGGATATGTGGCTGACTAAATTATGTATCCTAGAACAGGGGGTGGAGTGCGTTGGTAAGCAAAATGGTCTTTGTTTTCTTTGAGTAACTCAGTGTATTTCATTGAGCCTTGCTAGGTGCTAAGCCCCAGGCCCAGAGCCCTATTGGGTGTGGAACCTATGTGGGTGTGGATTGATGACTAAGGTAGGGCCCAAGGTGGGGCTGGCTAAGGGGACGTCTTGACTCCAGAGCCAACCTGGAAGCAAAGCCGACCTGGAAATACAGCCAACCCAGAAGTAGAGTTGACCCGTGTGTGGACCAAGGAGTGCGGAGTAAGGACTTGAGGGGAGTGGGTGATCTTCTTACTGGAGAGGAGAAGCATGAATATAATTTGGTTTAATACCATCATGTTTTTCTGTGGCCTCCTGGTTACTCTTGTGAGGCAGACTTATTGGGCCTGGAAGCTTTTGATCAAAATATCGAAATGGGGAGGCTACTTTGTGGGTCTGTTACTTTGGAGCCTGAATAAATGCTTTAATTCTTCTGCCTTTTACTCAGAGAATTCCTTATATCCTGCAGTTTTGAAATGTTCAGACATATATATGATTCTCTTTGAAATCATAAATTCTGCCTTCTTACCACACCATGTAGGCGTGTGCTTGTAGATATAATAAATTATGAAAATAATTTTTTGAAAAACAGCATAATGATTTCTAGAAAATACATCCTCAGCTCTCTATAGCCCTAGAAAGAATATTCGACTAGGCAAACAATAAAGAGATAACATACATAATAAACTCCTTTAGAATGAACGCTTGAAAGTTTCCAGTGCTTGTTACGAACTGACAAGAGTTCATGCCAAGAGCTATGAGTATGTCTGTTGTCTTTAGGGAAGAAACATGGTGTGGTGCAAAGGAGTCAAATCTTAGTGGTTGCAAAACTCCCAAGTAGGGGTTGAACCAGATTAAAATCTAATTGGGTAATATTTAGCACAATAAATAAAGATACAATGAAACACAGATAATGTTCATTTGTGGTTTTCTAAATGAATATATAACTGCAAGAATCCAATTCTATTTCAGTTTGACACCAGGAGAACTTGTAGCCAGAACTCTCCAGGCAGTATTCCTGATTTTGGACTTCACATAGCAATTCAGCTGACTTCTTACTCTGTAATTCCCTTTTGCTGTGCTGGACTCTGTCTCCCATTGGTCTGTATTTCCAGGGCCTCCATCTTGGCAATGGTCCTAGGCTTTATTCCTCTTGATTCTATAGACTTGCCACCACCATAAAAAGGGAGTATGTACCTCTTCTCCCCCCTTTCAATTGAGTTTTATGTATTGTCTTCTCCCATTAGGACATAAACTCCTTAAGGGCTTGGTCTGTCTTTGGTTTTGCTTGTATTTGCATCCCCAACATTTAGCACAGTTCATGACTTATAGAGAGTGCTTAATAAATGTTTGTTGCCTGCCTGCCAGGGGAGACTAGGTTCAAATTCTGAGTCAGGCACTGAAGTCCCTCTCTGAGACTGAGTGTTTTCATCTATAAAATGGGTATATACAGTAACTAGTTAATAAGATTGTTATAAAAATTCAAGTGAGATAAGGTATGTAAAACATTTTACCCACCTTAATTACTTGATCTCTGTTAGAGCTGTGTTCCTTAGATCTTACGTCTTCTCCATTTGAATTTCATTTGTTAATTCTAAGCCAGTAACACGTCAACCTGATACATAAGTATGTAAGTATACACTACCATGAAGCACATGAATGGCACACTAACTATAGCCTTGGTACAGATTTGTTTCATTAGTTTATAGAAGGGACTGCTAGACAAGAACAGTGTTTTGACCAACATGAGGTTTATCACAAAGTCAATTAGTAGTGAGTTTTATTCTGGCTGTTACTGTTGAGTCATCTTTTAGTTATGAGTTATTTAGTTTTTAGATCACTCTTTGTGACCACATTTGAAGTTTTTTTGGCACAGATACTGGAGTGGTTTGCCATTTCCTTCTCCAGTTGATTTTACATATGAGAAAACTGAGACAAAAGAGTTAAGTGACTTGCCCAGGGTCACACTGCTAATAAGTGTCTAAGGCCAGATTTGAATTTATAAAGATGAATCTTCCTGATTTCAAGCCCTGTGCTCTATCCACTGTGTTATCTAGCTTCCTCTTTCTTCTGTCTACTAACCAGCAATTCATTAGTAAACTTTGTCACTATCATTTGTGACTGAACAGAACTAATGTCATTGGCTCCATTTCTGTCTTAAGTTTGTCTTACTCCATTTTCCCACCACTTGACAGCCATATAATTATCATCAAATCCCAAACAGAAAAGCTCAAATGTTGTACATTCCCTTTTAGAAACAATGCTGCCACATATCGCCTTCTCCTTTGTAAGACACCACGCAGTTTGAGTCTTGCTTCCCTTCAGACAACAAAAGCAAATCCTTAAGTAAAGAAAACATACACATTCATGTGAGCAATCGGATAATAACATGCTGTGATGGCGGGTGGATGTTTGGGATAGCCAAGCCAAAGAAGCTTTAATGAATAAAAAAGGGAGTGGGGGTGGGTATAGCAAACAGCTGCAAAAGTATAGAACCACACTAAGAATGAGAACACAATACTGGTAGCTGAATAACCAAGATATGTATATGTATATTTTTATAAGTATATGTATATATTTATGTGGATGTATATAGCTCTCTGTGTGTATATTTGTATATGTACGCCTATACATACATGTATGTATATCTGTATAAGTGTATATATCTATATATGTATCTCTCTATGCATGTATATATATATCTATATATATATATACATATATACATACACACACATATACATGCTCTCTCTATATGTGTGTGTGTGTGTATCCATGCCCCATAAAGAGAAAAGAGGACTCAGTTTCAAACCTTCTGTGGACTTTAAGTGAAATCCAAGCAGAAAAGACCTATGCCATACTGAGATTGTTTTCTGGTGAGGATGTTTTGCCATTTACCCATATAGCTATCTTAAAATTACTAATACTCAACCACTTCCTGAGAGTTAAGAGAGAATTCATCTGAGAAGATAATTAACCTTAAGGCAACAAGGGAGTAAGTCTAGGGAAACAACAATGATATTAAGCCAAGGAGAATTGAATTCTTACACCAAAATTCTGGAGTGGTTTCCACTTATGGAATTGCACCTCTTTTGGTGTCAAAATCTGGATCAGATTATACATTCTTGCAATGCTATTGCCCACTTCATATTTGCTAATGACTCAAAAGAAAGCAGAGTCTAAGGAATAAAGGGCTAGTCCGAGAGTGATGGTTCCCTGTGATTTGACTTAAAGGTCCAGTCATATTGACTATTCTTACTGTTTCCAATCATGTACTGACAGAATGTTTGAGACACTTTTGTTGAATTTGGAAATATAACTTTCATTCTGGAGAAAACAAACAGACAAACTCTTGGAGGAGAAGTGGTTTCTTTTAGAAAGTGGCAGGGAAACTGGATTCTTGATAGGACAGTAAATATAGCCCTTTCCTGGTCCATGTGGGTTTCTCCTCCAGTGAAGAATTCTATAGCAGAGATATTTATTTTTCTCTTCAGCAAATATTCCTCAGAATGAGGGCTAGTATTCCCAATGACAAAAGATACCTTGGCACAAAATTTCAAGTGACCTTATGCTCAGTCCAAGAGAAGGCAGGAATGTAGACATGAATGGAGGCTAGGAGATTTCAGTGCAATTCTATCAATAGATCATGATTCAGTTTACTTGCAGACAGAATCAATTACTGCACTGAAGGATTTTTTCCTCTGATTTTGAAGGAATTTTACTTTGCAACATCACTTTAGACTCCAGAGCCCTACCATGTGACCAGGATGATGGCCAAGTAGTTTTTTTTGTGTGTGTGTTTTTACAATTTCCTACCCCCACCAAACACAAAACCTCAAAAGAAAGGGACTATGTAACAGATAGAGAAATTTTGGCTGACTAGAGAGTACAAGTACAACTACAGCCACCAAACAAGGTAAAAAAAAATCCATGAATTAACACCAGAAAACTTTAATATTTAAAGCTCTTCTTCTGCATCTTTATTCCCAAATGGAACCACATGCTTGCTGAAGTGATGACAACAAACTTGTGGGCTATAGGGACCTAAGCTACACGAATTGCCCATTGTCAGTGACTCTATGCAACTATTCCACTGCTTATTCTGTAAGAAATGACAATCAACAAATCAGTAAGCATTTATAAAGCACCTACTGTGTGCCAAGTACTATACTAAGCACTGGGGATAAAAAAGAAGTCCTTACAGGGACCTTACAGTCTTATCTGATTCTATCCAACTATGTAAAGGAAAGGAAGGAGTAGAAGGAAAGAAACCTGGGAAAAGATATGTCATATGTGGCACTTAGACAAACAAGTGAAAAGGGCTACAGAGAGTCAGGCCAGAGGTCAAAGGGACTTAAAATCTAGTTGGAACCAGTCTTTCCCCAGAGGTTACTCAGAACAGGGACCCAAGACTAGCCAATCTCTACTCCAGGAGACTGAGAATGTTTAGCAGCTCAACCTCAGAGGTCTCTGTAACAAAGGGGGCTCAGAGAAGAGGATGAAGAGGACCCAGAAAAGTGAATTAAAGGGAAAACAAAAGAAAAACTGGACATCAATAGATGATGACATAATGCCTGAATAATTTAAACAGACAAACAAAATACCCAAATCTCAATGTAGATGAACAAAAGAGAGATCATAAGGCCAGAAAGAAAAAAAATAGAAAAACTTCAAAAAGAAATCAAAGCAAATTGAACAAATATAATGTACGAGAAAATTAAAATTATTACCCTTTGAAAAAGACAGTCCTCTGAAATCTCTAGAGGTCAACAACAAACAATGCTAGCATGCTCAAAAGTGAAATGAAATTCCTAAAAGAGAAATTAGAAATGAATTTAAGACAAAGGTAAGAGCCTTTAATAGGGAATTTTTTAAAGGGGGGAAAAAGCAGAGTAGGAAAAATTAAATATATGACAGAGAATCTCTCTAAAGAAATGGAAATTATAAGGAGGGGAACAACGTATTTGGGCCATAAAAATTCTGAAGTAGACAAAAAAGAAGTCCATTGTAACAAGATTAAAGGAATATGAATGCTTTACAAATCAAAGTGGTTGAACACAATGCCAGAGTGTTGTCTCCAAGAGAACATGACAGATAAAAGAAACCCCAACAACCCTGCATACCATAATGAAAGAAACAATACAAGAAAACTCTGTAGAACTTCAGAGAAATTCAAAAGTTGCTTACAGAAAAAAATGCTTCAAACTCCAAGGCATTTAATAGTTGAATTTAGTAATTTCAATAACAATGTATGTTTCTGAGCAGCCAAGAGAGACATTTGTATATGAAGGAAAGACTTCTAATAACATAGAGTTACTCCAAATTCATGATAAATAACTGAAGAGAATGGCATACTACATTCCAAAGAGCAAGTTATAGCCCAAATGACATATCTGGCAACTTGAGCCTAATCATCACTGAAAAAAGGTGGACATTCAGCAAAACAGAGGTATTCCTGGAGTCCAAGAATGTGACTATGCTGACAGATTTGCTGTGGCTGTCCTGATCTACTGACAGTCCACCAGAATGGAAATATTTTGGTCTTATTTTTTGATGACAAATTTTGTTCACTTTCACCCTCCCAAATGCTTCTTTGTTAACATGGCTTTGTTATGACATATTAATAAAAATGGAAATAATTTATTAAAATTGATTTATTAAATATATAATATGTAATATATAAAATATATAAATAATATATTAAAATTCAACTTATCAAAAATCCCAAGTTGTGCACCATTAGAAGTAGAGAGTAGCATCAACAAGGTACCATAGTATTATAAAAATTAATTACTCCATATGATTGTGATGGAATTCTATCGTGCTTTAAGAAATGATGAGCAGGATGCTTTCAGAAATACCTGGAAAGACGAACATGAACTGATGCAGAGTGAAGTGAGCAGAACCAGGAGAGGATTGTACACAATAACAGCAATATTGTAGGATGATCAGTTGGGAATGACTTAGCTATTCCCTGCAATACAATAATTCAAGACAATTCCAAAGGACTTAGTGCAAAAAAAAAAATGATATCCACCTCCAGAGAAAGAACTGATGGAATCTGCATGCAGATCAAAGCATCCTATTAAAAAAAACATTATTTTTCTCTTCTTTCTTTTTTTAAATTTTGGTTTGTATTTTCTTTTGCAACATGGCTAATACAGAAATATATTTAATCTATATCCAATTGCTGTCTCAGAGAAGGAGAGAATTTGGAACTCTAAGTAAAAAAATGAAAATTAAAAATTGTTTTTGCATGTAATTGAAAAAAATACACAAAAATTTAAAAACACACGAAAAGCCCCAAAGTTAACCACATTATGACATAACAAACTGAGGGGAGATTTTAATCTCTTTTTTTTCAATTACTAGATGTCAACTGACTTAGAAACCAAAGATAACTACATCATAGATTTAGAGAAGGAAAGGATCTCAGATGTCATGTAATCCAATATTATCATGCTTACAGTAAAAGAAACAGAGGCCCAATGAAGTTAAATGACCTGCCTGTAATCACACAGCTATATGGCAGAGCTAGGATTCAATGTCAGGTCCTCTGACTCCAAATCTATTGCTTATTCGATTGACCCATGATACTATGAAAGGAATAAAAATGTCCTCATAGATCCGTTTGAAGTAGAGACATGGTTTAAATTATTAGAACCCTCCAGCCAAATTTTGTAAAAGACTGTCCTTCACCCCATAGCCTAAACAGACATTCTGGGGAAGCCATTCTTTTCATGGATCTCTGAGCCCTCCTTGGGCTTTATAGGTAGTAGCCATGCCTATGCTTTGAGAGGGAAAAATGTATTGTAAAGCCTCCATGATTCTTGCTGAAGGCCTCTCTGACCACAGTCACATAATCTTCCTTGGAAGCAGAGCAGATCTTGATAACTCTGGTTGGGGGAAGAAGAAAAAGGGTTAAAATAGACCCTACATAAGAGCAGTGGGGACAATCAATCCTCTCCTGTGCTCTTCCTGCTTCTGGCACTCTCTTCTTCTCTTTCCAACCATTATTCTAGGGATATATGGTCCTGAGCTCCTGTATGATTGTTTCCTCGCAGCTCCCTGAACTTTGGGTGATCCCTTGATGCTTTCCTTGGCCAAGGTAGCATCTCAGATACTCATGGGAGTTAAGAAGTGCTCTCAACATTTTTTGTTACATATAACCACCTAGAGTTAACTTCTAGACAAAATGAAATTCCAAGTAAGCTACTTATACAACCTAATTAAATTCATGCAAGAAACAAATTATTATTCTCCCCCAGGCATTTGAGGATCATAAGAGAAACTCCTATTTTTTTAATATTTGGAAGTAGGTAAATGCATCCTTATTATGTACAATAAAATCTTTTTTTTCTGCGTAGTGGCACAGATTTATGCAATTATACCTTATGTTTTCCCTCTAGTTATACACGTGCATACATTATAAACCACCCACCACACATTGAAAGACACACATAAACACACACATATTAAAGCACCCAGTACACATTGAAACACACACACACACACACACACACACACACACGCATGTGTTTTCTCTCTCTTTCTCTCTCTCTCTCTCTGATGTGTATTCTATAAACACATGGGGTTTATAGCTAGATTGTCATTAACTAGTTCTAGAAGGTCTTCATTAAGGGCGTCTTTCACAGCCTTCACTTCTTCTCATTATTTCTCTCTGCCATAAATGCATGGCCAGTTTCCATCTTTGCTGTCTATCTTAATTTTCTCAGTGGAATATGATCAACATACTTTATAATCCTACAGATATTTATTCTCATTTAAATGCAGAAAGATAACTCAGTATTTTCCTTAGAAGAACTGCTTTAAAACTGTCTGTCTTAAAAGTGGTTACAATTTCAAATGATATTTCAAGAGATGCTGGTTAATCTGTGCTGCTTTAACGGTCTCAGTTTTAAGTTCTCTTAGGTTAAAGTTGCCATCAGCATTGACTACTCTTTTATAATTAATGGGATGCATAAGCTTTTTGCTTATTTCTTAATCCTTATTATTTATTTTTAATGTTGCATTCATTTGTTTCTAAAAAAAACCCCATAAATTCCCCATTCTGAATTACACCAAAAATTCACAAACACAAAGGACTGAAGAGAGAGTGGGTAGTGAAACAGTGAAACCTTCAGGCATAGATTATTTTTTGATGAACTGGATCATCTAGTCATTTTTTAATTTAAAAAAATGTTGACGACCTAATATCTGACCACACAATTCATCAATTTTCTCGATTCCAAGGCCCTCCTTCCTGAACCAACTTCAGCCACAGCTACTATGTTCACATCTTAGACCTCACTATCCCATAGAACTTGAGCACCTTCAAAGTCAGAAACTTTAAATTCTACCTTCCCCTCCCAAACCTTCTATCTTCCTACCTCTCTCACTTGTCTAGTCCCACTAAACTTGCTGTTTTCCTTATCCTGATCTTTGATCCCTACTCTTTGAGTTCATCTTCTCCACTCTGTTTTTCCTGGTATCCAAAGCCAGCCTGGACCATTAGTTTGCCACATGGTGGCCACTACTTTAGAGTCTCTCATCCCACTGTGACCTTCAATATTGCTGTGCTTCAGTTTCTCAACCCTGGATACTAACCATAATTCTACTTCCTTATACCAGATCCCAGGCTACTAAGCATTACTGGAGAAAGTTTTTTGAGGTGATTTGAAATAACTGTAAATTTGTGAAGCATAGTTTCAATTGGACCCTCACTATTTCTCAGTTATTCTTCTATTCTTATTAACTGGTAAATGTTTAACAACTCACTCTCATTTTCTCCATCACTTTCTTATATCTAGACAAGGAATAAGATAATAAGGCAAGCCCTGATTTGTAACTATGCTGATTTTCAAAGAGTAAATGTTCACCTTGAGAATCTGACAATCTTCTCTCATGAGCAGGTAAGAGCTGTTTCCAGCACACTCCTCTGTATCATCCTACTCCTTTCTCAGGGAAATTGGCATCCTTTTTCCTTGCCAAGGCTATCTCTCCATTGTGCCTTGCTCCAGCAATCATCTCCTTTTCTCATGTATCTTTAATCTCTCTCTTCATATGGTCTACCAGTTCTATATGCTAAAATGTTCAGATTACTTCAATCTTGAAAAAAAATCTTTATGTCGATCCTTCTAATACCTACATTTGCTGTTCTATTTTCTTCTTCCCCTCACTGCCAGGGTTCTTTAAAAAGCGATCCATACCTAGTGGACTCTCTCTACTATATCTTTTTAAATCTAACTTCCATGTTTACCTCTCCACTGAAACTACTTTTTCAAGTATCTATTGACCTCCAAATTGCCAAATCAAATGGCCTTAATTCAGTCCTAATCTTTATTGATTTCCCATCGATATTTAAGGTCACAAATTTCGATTTGGAAGGGATCTTAGAAGTCAAGTCCAATGTCACCATCTTAATGAGTAAGCTATGGAAACTCAGAGAGATTAAGTGTTTTGTTCATGGTAGCACATTATTAAGTGTCAGAAACATGATTCTACTCTGAACCTTGACAACTTAACTTTGATCATCTCTCGTTTTACATGCTGTGTTCTCCCTTGGCTTTGATGACACCATGATTCCCTGGTCTTGTTCCTACCTCCCAAACTTTTATGGTTCCTCTTCCTTCTTCCAGTCCCCTAAGGTAGTTTATCACCCAAAATTCTATCCTCGACCTTCTTGTATTCTTTCTTGAGGAAGCTAGGTGGAACAGTGGATTGAGCTTGGAGTCACTTCAAATTTGGCCTCAGACATGAGCTGTATAACCCTGGGCAAGTCACTTAACCTCTGTTTGCCTGAGTTTCTTCAATTGTAAAAAATGGAGAGAATAACAGCACCTGTTTCACAGAATTGTTGTGAGGATCAAAGGAGATATTTGTAAAGTATGTAGGACAGTACTGGCCACCTACTATATATATATATATATATATAATTATATATGTAAATATATATGTATAAATATATAAATGCTTATTCCTTTCCCTCATGCCCTTTATGCTCGCATCATTGGCAGTCTCATTTATCCCCCAAAAGTTTAATTCTCATCTCTTGGTGGATTAGTCTGAAATTTGTATCTCCAGCCTGATCTCTCTTCTGAACCCCAGACCACAATCTCCAGCTACCTACAGGGTCCCTCCATCTGAATAGCATGGTAGAACCTCAAACTTAATATGTCCAACTCATATCCATATTAGGGAACGAAAATCCATATCCACACATATCATGGTACTCTTCCCAAAGTATTACTGCTATGAAGGCATGGAACTATACAATAAAGATATGTAATTTCATCAATATGAATATTCCCACTTCCATTGCAGATCACAATCTCTCTCCAATTTAGAAAATGATCTTTTAAAATTTTGTGGCCGAAAAATTCATCACCTTAACTCAACCTGGTGATGATGAGCCTCTCTAAACTTAGCTAAGCTGGTTTTTGGCCAAGCAACATACAGTCCATTGATGGGCCTTACCCAGGACTTTGCCAACTTCAGAGGTTCTGTCAGAACTTATGCTCCACTGGCATAGTGTTTCAACAATCTAGCTAGCAGCTGCTGTGGGGGTGTAAAACCAACAACAACCAGCTCACAGAACACTGCAGGCCCAGGTTCTTTTGATCTGCTTTACCAAGGAAAGCAACATTAACAATCTTACTTTAATCCAGCATACAAATACCATTCATTTAGCTCAGGGGAAAAAGCCAGCACCCTGAACTTCAGAGCAAATACAAACAAATTACAAACATTGACAGACAGACCCAATACAATTCATAGTTACCAACATCTGAGTTCAGCAAGGGAGCTCATAACAACGGCTGGCCCAGAGTCACACACCACTACTGCTGTGGGTCAGAGGTCCAGAAAAGGAAAGCCAACCCCTGGTTTTATATCTTTTTCAGGGTCAAGGGTGAGTCACATGTGTGACTCACCCACGTGACCTAAAATCGTCACAAAAAATGCGACTTAAACCCACATGGTCTAAAAACCTCTGATGTCACAAACATGTCACTCAAACCCATGTAAACTAGGCTTTCCCTTGAGGCAAGGAGGTCATCAAGGACTCCCAATTTAATCAAGGAAATGAAGGCCAAACTCTTCAAGGGTGTTTGGTTGAATTAAGTGCTAAGAGCCCATTTTGATTGCCAATACACATAGCCATTGAGAATCAAGAGCCACCTCTATGTTATAAGGACACATTCAAGTAGGACTCTAGTCAAGTAGTCATTCCCCATTGACTACTGAATGTAGACCAGATTCTTTATGCTGCAATTCAAAGCTTTTCACAGCCTGTCTCTTACTTACCTTTCTGTCTGTATTTCACACTATTCTCTGTTACTTGCTCTATGACAGCCAAACTAGTTTATCAAACGCGTCAAATACATTCCACGCCTACCCTCCTCTGTGTCTTTGCTCTTCCTATTTCCCATACTTGAAATTTATATTCCTCTCATCTCTGCCTATTGACTTCCTACCCATACTTCAATGCCCACCCCAAATGTCACATCCTCTATGAAATTTCCCCTAATCCTCACAATTGGAAGTGATTTCTCCCTCACCTGACCTATAATAACACTTTATACACTAATATAGTATATTCTAATTTGTAATATAGTATCTATTTTCTTGGGGAGGCAATATAGAATGGTTTGCTAAAGAGTCTATCATAGAGTTTGAAAGACCTAGGTCCAAGGCCTGCCTATTATATATGCCATCCATGTGACCATGGTAAGCTCTCAGTGTCCCAGGCAACTCTTTCAAGATTATAAATTACAGAACTGTTGCTGGTCTGCACTAGTGAAGGGAGATTCCTTACGAAAAGTTTCCCTATACTAAGGTCCCAGTGAAAAGGGCAGATACCAAGTAAGAAATTAAAAAAAAATCTTTTTAGGGTACTGGATATTTTATTTTTTTACTTCTTTTTTTTTAATCACAAAATGTACCTGTCAGGGAAGCAACTTTATACAGACTATTCTCTGGAAGCTAACATTTTATTAATGAGAGTATCTAGTTTTTGCATGGATGCTTAAAAAATGATAAATTCAAATAATTTTAATAAGCATAAAATATAGACTAAAAATCACAATGGCTTTGCTTTTCATTCTTAAAGAGTTCTCTGTTCACTGAATATACCCTAAGAACAAATATTCTTAGTAATTGTTGTTGCATTCTAAAATGTTATTGTTTTGTTTTCTTTAGAAATGGTTTTGTTGTTGTTACTATTGCTTATTTGGAACTTAAGAAATACTTGATAAAATGAGTACTTGCATACTTGGGGAAAAAAAAGAGTTCTCTGGGAGGTACCAAGAAGTTAATTGACTTTTCCTAGGTCACACAGCCAGTAAGAGGGAAGACTTATCCCCAGGTCTTCTTGACTTAGAAGCCAGCTCTTGCTCTCTCTCTGTCTCTCTGTCTCTGTCTCTCTCTGTCTCTGTCTCTGTCTGCCCCCTCCCCTCCCCAGGCAGTTCCTCTCTAAGACTACAAGTAGCAGAATAGATGTGAACTTGCATTGGTAGAGGGAGACTTCCTCACTGGGAGTTCCCTACACCAGTGAAATGGCAAGGCTAATAAAACAACCACAGCAGCAACAACTCCTTACACTAAGTTGTAAGCCTCTTGAAGGCAGGGATCATGCCTCAATTATCTTAATATCTGTCCTGGTGCCCAATGAACACAATTAGTACTTAATGAGTGAATGAAGATGCAGATGATGATTGTTGATGGTATTAGTAACAAACTTATTTACATTGGAAAAGTCTGTTGTGAAGACAGTGGTGAAAGATAGTATATGGTGTCAAGGAGCATTAAGATAGGTACTTTTTATGGAAAAATATCTGGAGGAAAGGAGCTTTACCATTCCCAACATAAAGGAATAAATAAATGACCTTGATGCAAATTGAGACCACTGTGCTTATCCAAAAAGTCCACTGATTTTAGAAAAGATAAGCAAAATCTTTCTTTTAAATTGTGAAAGCTTTTACTAAGTCCTTAACAATAAGTGGGAAATGTGCAAGTAATTAATCTCTTAGCTCTATTTATGGGGATATTCAAATTGGCCAGCTTTCCCAAAATAAATGCTTATGAAAAACTAGTTACACTCATAAAGGCCAATTAAAGTCCAGCATAAATTCTTTACCATGAGGGAAACCATCAGAACCTATCAGACCATCTGTCTCCTTATAACACCTCTTGTACCACCTGAAGACTAACAAAGATGTCACACAGAAGATGGCGACTGGAAAGCAGTAACCGGCGTGAGCTCCCCTCCAAGTCCCTCCAAAAACCTATGAAAAAATGGCTCTGAACCAATTCTAGAACTACAGAACCCACAAAGGGGCAGAGGGAAGCAGGACTCCAGCCCAGGTCTGCCTGGATGGTCTCGGGGTAAGGTCTGTCCCGAACAGAACTCCCAGCCCCCAGC
>JAQQSZ010002880.1:0-14611 GCA_028646595.1 Phalanger gymnotis
TTCTCGCATCCTTCTCATTTCTCTTCCCAATTTTTCCTCTACTTCTCTAACTTTCTTTTTCGAATCCTTTTTGAGCTCTTCCATGGCCATGTTTTCTTGGAGGCTTTTGATGTAGGCTCTTTGACTTTATTGACTTCTTCTGTCTGTATGTTTTGGTCTTCTTTGTCACCAAAGAAGGATTCCAGAGTCTGAGACTGAATCTGGGTGTGTTTTCACTGCCTGGCCATGTTCCTAGCCAACTTACTTGACCCTTGAGTTTTTCAGCAGGGTATGACTGCTTGTAGACTAAAGAGTTCTATGTTCCAAGCCTGGGGGGATGCACCAGCTCTGCCTCACCAGCACTCCTCCTTCCCCAAGAACCTCCAACCTGGACTGGACTTAGATCTTCAGCAGGCTCTTCACTCCTGCTCTAATCAGCCACTTAATTCCTCCCACCAGGTGGGCCTGGGACCAGAAGCAACTGCAGCTGTCTAAAGCTGCCCCACCTCCGCTGCCCCTGGGGTTGTGGCCAAACTGCAAACGCCCTGTCCCCAGCAGCTTCTCCCACTAACCTTCTCTGTTGTCTTTGGTGTTTGTGGGTTGAGAAGTCTGGTAACTGCTGCAGCTCACTGATTCAGAGCGCTAGGGCACGCTCAGCCCGGCTTCTGGTCTCATTGGGCCTCACCGCTCATGCTGGGCTCTGCCCCGCTCAGCTCCACTCCCCTCTGCTCCCAGCTCCATGTGGGATAGACCTCACCCAGAGAGGCTGTCCTGGGCTAGAGCCCTGCTTCCCTCTGCTACTCTGTGGGTTCTGCAGTTCTAGAATTGGTTCAAAGCCATTTTTTATAGGTTTTTGGAGGGACTTGGCAGGGAGCTCATGCTAGTCCCTGCTTTCCAGCTGCCATCTTGGCTCTGCCCTGAAGTGACACTATTCTAGTAGGGGTAAACAACAGTACAGGGGCTGAGGCAGCCAGGGAGGTGCGACTTGGTCCTTAAAGTTACAAGGATGGTGAGTGGCGCCATAGAGCAGTAGATACTTTCCCAGTAGCAATGGCAGCACTGACTAGATCATGGTTCCCAACCTGGGGAACTGGGCAGTGGGAAAAGGGCACTATGGAGGTCCACACTCCACAGCTAGGAGTCTACCAAGGACATGGTAGAGAGTAAAGAATCCAAGGATGTCAGAGTCCAAAGGGCCTTGGAAGTCATCAAGGCCACTTCATACCTGGCCAATCACCTTTACAATGTCCAGTTTTCACCTGAAGCTCTCTAGTGATAAAGAATCCATCTCCTCTGAAATGGACCCATTTCCCAATTCTGACTCTCAGCAGCTCTGCTCCTTGGTCCAGGCTAGTTCTACTCCCTGGGGCCAGGCATAACAAGTCTCTCCTCTCTGAAACAAGACAATTCTTTGGATGCTTAAAGGCATTGTTATATCGGGTGTTTGACTCAGTGCTATTTGAAAGATCATTGAAAACAGGATCACAAGTTGAGAGAGGGGCAAAGGCTGGCTCAATTTAAAGAGGGAGACAGACAAAGAGAGACACACACAGTCAGACAGAGAGACGGAGACAGACAAAGAGAACAGTCTACAAACTATAGACCAGTGAACTTGGCTTTGATTCCTGAAAAGATTCAAGAATAGATCATTAAAGAGATGCTTTACAAACATCTAGAAACAGAAGCATTGATTACCCAGAATCCATGTGGCTTCCTCAAGAATGGGTCAGGACAAACTAACCTCATTTCCATTTTGGACAAGACTATTCCACTGGCAGCTGAGGGGCATGCTCTGGAGATAGTTAACCTTGATTTTAGCAAAGCTTTTGATAACATCTCTCATGTTATTCTTATGGTAGTAAAAGAAAGATATGGATTATATATGTATATATTACATATCCTAACATAATATAGTGTAACATGATAGAATAAAATAGAATATATATGATATATAGGATGGAACATAGAGCATTATTGTGTCATTTCACATAATATTATGTCTTATTTTATCATCTATTCCAGCTGTAATATAAGATCATGCAACAGTGGGCTTGTCACCTCCCTTACCAAACACAGGACACCTTTCAAAATGAAGCCTCGGTTTCCATTCACTCTTTGGATGCCATGCCATATTGATGACTCACAGGGCATTTGTAGGCCACCCCAACCCCTACGTCTTTTATTTAGGACCTGTCTGTGCCTGCCCAATGCTATCCTTGGGAATTTGACATTTTTTAGCCCAATTCTAAGACTTTCTAGTTAACCCCACTGAACTTCTCTGTCTTCTATATCTATTCCCATAAAAGGATTTTCTGGCTGAAGTTATGTCTAAGCTCAAATATGGTAGCCAAAGCCAATGTTGGCCTAAGACATAGTCAAAGATGAAATCTCAACAAACAAGAATTATGGAAGATTACAAACAAAACTGACTCATAAAAAAGAGTTTAGGGAGCAATAAATTTAAAGAAAATCTGGCAAGAGACTCTATTAAGTCTGAACGGCTCAAAAGCATTTAAGGATGAAACTGGAAGAATAAAACAAGTTGAAAAATAGAAAAGATCTGCTGAAATTTTTGCCAAAAAAAAACAGCCCTTTCCATCATGGGCAGTGGAAGTGACATTTAAAGGATGAGGAAAATGGGAGACTAAATGCCTTGCACCAGTCACCCAGCTAGTTTATATCTGATGTGGGATTTGAACTCTGATTTTCCTGACTCTATTCTCATCAAAAACTTCGAAATCTGGAAATGACATCCAGAAAACAAGCTAGACCCAACCAGGCACACCGTGTCCCAAATGTCACAGAGAAATTTTAAAGCATAAAGCTTAACACCGCACTAAGATTTTGGGGACAACCTGTATCTAGTGTTGGCCTACGCTGGGGGTGACAACATTTGAGAGCAGGGAGGCACCATTTTCAGATATCCGAAAAAGAGGAAGATACCAAACGCTGGAGGTTGAAGGTGGGGGAGGAACACTCAGATATTATCCCAAACAATGATTGAGAAAGTATCAATAACTAGCAAAGCCCAGTTCTACTTTCCAATTGCTGTTTTTTTTTCTTTTTAAAAAATAATTTCTATGTGCTTTGAAGGCATCCTGACTGAGAGTTTAAGAAGGAAGAGAGCAAACAGGAGAAGAATCTTCCCACTGCTCCTTTATAGCCTGAAAGGTAATTAACCCTTGAGGAAGCTTTAAGCCTTCTCTGACTTGGGAGCACAGTTCCTCATCAGACTCTATCCAAAGAGGGAGAGGGTCTGTTGGTCAGTCAATAAACACTAATGAAGTACCTATTATATTCCAAATATTGTATTAAGCACAACAAAAAGCAAGAACTACCTCTACCTTTGTTAATTTAACTGTTGATCACCTAAATGTGAGATCTTTTCCAGAGTATCCATCACCCACTGGAGAGAGCCAGCCATCCAGTACCAATGTTCTTGTTCACAGTGAAATCAGAGAACAGGAGGGATTTGGAGCAAAGGAAGGCAGGGTCAAAATTTTTCCTTGAATCAGCCAATGAAGGTACTGGCAGGGTATGTTTGGATGTGCACATCCATAGGCAACAATAGAATAGAGAATGAGAAAAATCATCTCATAGCACAATGTCACACTATGACACCCCCAAATGACCGCTCCTCAGGAGGTGTTGGCTTCTGTTGTGGAGGATGAAGGGGGAAAGAAATTCAGTAAGAACAAGACAAGATTCCTTCAAACTGAATGACTTCAGCGAGGAGGTGACCATGGTCAGAGAGGATCAAACATTCTTATCTCACCTCCAGCTTCCCAAGGCACCTTCTCTCCTACTCCCCTGTCAGCTGAGACTCTCAGTACATGGGAGAGAGAGAGAGAGAGAGAGAGAGAGAGAGAGAGAGAGAGAGAGAGAGGAGAGAGATTATTCATGGAGAGCTCTCTTTTCTCCCCTTCTCTTCATCCTACAGCCACCCTACTATCTCTTACACTTGTGTCTTACACAAAGAGGTAAGCCCTTTCTTTGCCAAGGTAAACCCTTTTACATGGCCAAGTGATCTCATTCCATCCTATCTTCCCCAGCATGTTGCCCTCTTCTACCAATCCCAATCTTTCACTTATCTTCCTGTCTACTGGCTAATTTCCTGATGCCTACAAACATGTCAGTCTTCCTCTGCCTTGAAAAATTTTCACTGGATTCATCTATTCCTCCTAACTCTAGTTCTCTATCTCTTCCTCTCCCTTTAGAATCTAAACTTTTTGAGCAGGTCATCTACAGTGTATGTGTGTCTCCATTTCTTTCTCACTCTCTTCTAAACCTTCTAAACTCTCTGAAGTCTGGCCTTTCACCTTATTCAACTCTCTCTCTCTCTCTCTCTCTCTCTCTCTCTCTCTCTCTCTCTCTCTCTCTCTCTCTCTCTCTCTCTCTTTCCTTAAAAGTGTTTCTTTCCTTGAGTCACTCACTTCCTCTCTGTGTCTGCATCTGCTTGGAGAGTTTGTGTCTCTTGCTTGGCTTCTGGCTCTTGCCTGTATTCACTCAAATAGAAAAATTCTCACATCACTACAGGGGGTATCTCTTAATGGGAAAGCAGCTACCCTGCCAGCTTCTCTGACTGGAGGAGAAGATTTACCTTGTCCCTAAACCCACCCCTCCTAGGATATAGGAGCACGTATCTCCCAAATCTGCACCTGGCCTGGATTCATTCAAACTGACTCACTCTTGAGACTTCAGCCATTCTTGAAAGGCTCCAGCGGGTGTGACCAACCTTTTCTTGGCCCTTGGCCAGGTTTGCTTTCAAATTCAGTTAAGAAAATTGTTCTTTCTTGCCAAGAGATCACTGGGTGTGACCACATTTTTACAGCTAGTTTAACACCTCGTTATCAGCCCCTTACTGTCAGTGATTAAATTCTAGGCTCTCTAGGAAGGGCAGTAGGGTGAGTTAAAGACTAACTCTCTTCCATAAGTACATATGCAAAGTTTACAAAAAGTGTACAAGGTGGTGTGGGGAGGGTGAGCATAGCAGCTGATGTCTGAGCTGAAGCAGGGATTTTCTGAAGTAGAGGCAAAGAGGGAGAGCATCTCAGGCATGGGAGACAGCAAGAGCAAGGCACCAGTGGAGCTAGGAAATGGGATATCCTGTGCATGGATCAAGGCATCTGGTCTGACTGGGCTGCAGTGGATGTGTAGGAAGCTGGGAAATAGACAAGGGCCAGATTGTGAAGAGCTTTACATGCCAGACAGAGGAGATTACATTTGATCCTCAAAGTAAGAAGGATTCACTACAGTTTAAGGACAAGATCAGATCTGCCCATTAGGGAAATCACTTTTGTGATTATGTGGAGGAAGAATTGTAGATAGGGGGAGAGCAGGAGGGAGACCAAATAAGAGGTTATCCCAGTTTTCCCGATGACAAGAGATACCCTAGGGACTGAACTAAGGAGGTAGAGAGAAGGGATACATGTGTGAGATGCCATAGAGGCAGGGACAAGAAGTAGCAATGGACTGGTCATGTGGGATGGGTTAAATGAGGTCAACAAGCATTTACTGAGCACTTAGTGTGTGCCAGGCACTGTGCTAAACACAATACCAAAGCAAACAGGAACAGTCCCTGTTCTCAAGGAAGTCATGATCTCATGGAGGGGAGAGAAAGAGGAGTCCAAAGTGAGCCTGGGCAACTAGGGAGAAGGCAGTAACCCTCAAAAGGAATAGGGAAGTTTGGAAGAGAGAAGGGTTGAGAAGAAAATAATGAGTTCAGTTGTAGGTGTGTTGAGTTGGAGATGTCTTTGAGCAATACAGTTTGAAATGTCCAACAGGGTTAGTCTTTGAGTTAAAATTGGTGATGAGCTACTAGGACTCAGGAGAGGAATTAGGGCTGGAAATCATCAGCATAGAGATGATAATTGAACCCAAGGGAGATGATGAGATCAAGTGAAACAGTATATAGGGAGAAGAGAAGAGGCTCCAGTCTTGGGGGAGGCTGTCAGTGGCCATGACCTAGATGAATATCCTTCAAAAGACATATTAGTTATTGTTACTTTCTTCTTTCCTTCCTCCTTCCTTGCTCCTTTATCTCCTTCTTGGTGCACTGAGCCAGCCTTCTTTCATACGGGTCAGAAGTCAGTCATAGCAGTGATTTTCCCAGCAGAGGCAGGACTGGTGTCTTAGGAAGGCTCCCAGGCTCTTCACCTCCATTTGCCTTGCTAGACATCCAGAGCTCCATGGTGACATGTGGAAGCATCATCTATGCTCTAACTTTTTAAAAACTCCATTTGATATTTATATCAGCTCGTTTTGTGGTGGCTAAGAACTAGAAAGGGATGCATATCAATTGGGGAATGGCTAAATAAGCTGTGGCATGTGATTGTAATGGAATATTGTTGTCCCATAAGCAATGACAAACAAGAGGATTTCAGAAAAACCTGTAGAGACTTACATGAACTGATGCGAAGTGAACACAGCCAGGAGAACATTGGACACAGTAACAGCAACAATGTAACAATAATCAGCCACGAATGACTTAGCTCTTCTCAGCAATACAATGATCCAAGACAATCCCAAAGACCTCATGATGAAGTACGCTATCCGCCTCCAGAGAAAGAACTGGTATTGTCTGAATACAGACTGAAGCAGGATATTTTTCATTTTTTTCTTTTTTTGAGTCTTTTTGTACAAAATGGCTAATGTGGAAAAGTTTTACATAATTGCACATGTATAACCTATATCTGATTGTTTAGCATTTCAGAGAGGGGAGAAGAGATGGAAGGAGGGAGAGAATCTAGAACTCAAGACTTTAAAAGAGAATGTTAAAAACAATGTAAAGTCTTATAATGCAAAAAAAAAACACTCTTTATTTGAGGGTGGCCTTGTGTTGGAGTAGAAAGAGCATTGGAATTGGAGACCCAAGACCTGGGTTCAAATCTTCATTTTGCTGCTGATTAGTTGTGAGGTCCTGAGCCTGTTTTCTCTTCTCTAAAGTACTAGATGGAGGGAGGAGGTGAAAATAAGATGGTTTGTAAGGGCCCCAAGTACATTAAACCTTGTGATAGTCCAACCATGCCTACCTCTCTGCCTTTTGCAGCTAAGTGAGGATTCCCCAGGAGTTCAAGCAAACTGTGCATTGTTCTAAGGAGCTCAGGGCTAAAGCAAGCACAGAGAAAGGTCCCTAGGATCAACAGCAAATGAAAACAATCCCCTTCCCTGGGCAGTGATGCCAGCCTGACCTTCTCTAAACATTCAAAGGCCATCATTCCTGGCCAGGAACACATTTTGATTCTGCTTTTTTATCATCTGCATGAGCTTGTGCAGGGTACTGCTTCTCTTGGCCTGTTTCCTCATCTGTGTAAGTAACAGGGGTGAATGATCTCTGAGCATCCTTCCTCTTTTAAAAGCTTATAATCACATGACCCCAATATGGGATAATAAAATTGATTAGAAGTGGTGTGGAAGCATAGAAAGATTCCTGGTCTGGGAGACAGATAACCTAGGTTGATGTCCAAGCCCTGCTAGGGAATCACTGAGCTTCAGTATCCTCCTTGGTAAAATACAAAGGTTTAACTAGATGCTGTCAGTGGGTCTGGGTTCTAGGGCACCTCCAATGTTCTGACATTCTCTGAGCTATGTTCTAAAGCCCCTCCTAGACTGATGCAGACACAGAGAGGAAGTGAGTGACTCAAGGAAAGAAACACTTTTAAGGAAAGAGAAAGAGAGAGAAAGAGAGAGAGAGAGAGAGAGAGAGAGAGAGAGAGAGAGAGAGAGAGAAAGAGATAGAGAACTAGAGTTAGGAGGAATAGATGAATCTAGTGAAAATCTAGTCCAATCCCTTTCTTTTTAAATGATGAAAGCTGAGGCCCAGGAGCTGATGTGATTAGCAGTGAGGTTCACTGCTTCTGCAGAGCACATAGTAAGTGTGCTTAATAAATGTTTGTTGACTATTATTAACTCTTGCCTATTGGCCTGAAGTAGAAGAGCTCTGACTGGGAGGCAGGATGCCCAGGTTTGGGTCCCCACACTGCCCTTTGCTCCCTGTGTGACTTCCGGTTAATCACATCAGCTCCTAGGCCTCAGCTTTCATCATTTAAAAAGAAAGGGATTGGACTAGATGCCTTTAAAGGTCCCTTACTGCTCTGGATTCATGCTCCCGTGAAAGACAATGAGCCCGAGTTAAAGAGTCAGGAAAGACTCGGGTTTGAATCCCACCTCCATTAGCTGTGTGATAATGGGCGAATCACCTGATACCTCTGAGACTCTGTCTCCTCTTCTATAAAATGGCGCTAATGATAACTGTATTTGTATCTCACAGAACAGTTCTGCAGCTCCAGTGAGAGGAAACCCATAAAGCACAAGGTAAATATGAGTCATTAATAAAATTTAATAAGGAAGGGAGGTATATGCAGCTTCTATTCCAATATGGATTTGAGATAGAAGAGAGGAAAGCAGGGCACATAATCTGATGTTTCCTAGATTTGGGGAGAGCAGATTTCCAAAGGTTCAGAGAAATGCTAGGTGGAGACCCTTGGATTAAAATTCTATAGAGGAAGTCAGCCCCTGAAGGATGGGAAAAGGCATGAGGAGAAATAATTTTGACAAGGAGAAAAGGGGAGGATTTGTCTGAAGAGATGATCTGGACACACAGGGACCTCTTCAACCAACACATTATCAAAAAGACATGTGCAAAAGCTGGAAACAAGATGGTGACAGGAGGTACACGTGCAGCCATGGTCCTCTAAGACTTTGACTTGACTTGAATACCTGGAGAACTTATTAGTAAAGGGATAGTTAACAAGCATCTCAAAAAGGGAGCCACCAGCAGGGTTTCATCAAGGAAGTGCCAGGTGTAATGCATTTCCTCTTATGACAAGGCAACCGGAGTTTGGGCTCAGGGGCTACCTGGATTTGAGCAAAACCTTTGATGGGCCCTTGTGTGCATCTTCTGGAAAAGATGGCAAGAGGAGAATATGTTCAAATAGACTCCAAAAGTCCATGGATCTATGTTGGCTTGTCAGCTCGGAGATCTGGGTTAGGTCCAGGGCTCTTGCACAATGTTAGAAATGACTTGGATAAATACCACAAGGGCATTTTACCACAGTTTTGGGAGGCTCAAGTCTGGCAGAGATAGCCAATACACTAATTGATAGGGTCAGGATTTGGAAAGAGCTTAACAGGCTAGAACATTGGACTGAATTTAACGAGATGAAGTTTAATAGGAAAAATATAAAGCCCTACATTTGAATCTTTAAAAATTTCACCAAGATCAAAGAAGTGTGACCATACAGCAGTTCATCTGAAAATGATCTGGGGCTTCAGTGGATCACAAGCTCTGTAGGAGTAGCTGATGTGATACAGATGCCAATACGGGCTGCGTAGAGAGAGACGGCCTCCGCCAAAGTTCCTGCCAAATCTCAGAGTCTCTCCTAAGCTCTCTGCAGCCTTTGATGCCATCACTCTCTCCTCCTTGGTGCTCGCTCTTCTCTGGGGTTTGGCAACATGGTGGTCTCCTGCTCCTGCTCCTTGTCTGACTTATCCTTCTCAGCCGCCTTTGCTCAATCATCCCCTAACTATGAGTGTCTCCCAAGCGCACATACCGGCTTTTCCCCTGTGTGTGTCCTCAGCACTCCCGCTGGTCGAGCTCACGAGCCTTCGGTGACATCTCCATGCCTTCCTGATGACTCCCAGAGCCAGCCGGGGCCTCTCTCCTGAGCTCCGGCCCCAGATCAGCTGCTGCCTATTGGATATCTACGGCTGAAAATTCTTTGTGGCCAGTGAAGTCCCAGTCCTCCAGAACTCTCCTGTTTCTCTTGGGGGCACCATCATTCATGGTGACCCAGCTTCACGCCTCGGATCTCATCCTCAGCCACTGACTGGCTCTCACCGCATACACACAATGTCTCCAGACCTGGGGGTTTCTATGTCCCCAAATCTCTCATAAACCAACCCTCCTCTGGACTTCAACAGCCACCACCCCATGCAGGCCCTCATCACTTCCTCACATGTGGTCTTCCCACCTCAGGCCTCCAATCCAGCCTCCACTGAGGTGACATCTGACCTTGTCACCCCTTCCTCAAGAAATCAATCAGACCATAATGCCCTGTTTTCTAATCCAAACACATACACACACACACACACTCACAATCACACACACTACATACTTTTATTCACACATACTCACATACTCTCACAACACACAATCATACACCCTCTCATACATACTCACACTTAGGCACACTATCACAGACCCATATACTCCCACAACACACATATAATCGCACTTTCTCATTCACAGACTCACTCTCACAAGATACATACTCACACTCACACACAGACTACACACTCACACACACACATACTCTCACAACATACACAATTATACATACACTCTCACAAAACACTCACATAAACTAAACACTCATTCACACACTCATATTTTCACAATACACGCTATACACTCTGGTTCACACTCGCATACGCTCACAACACACATACAATCATAACCCACACATTCTTATTCACACACACTCACTCTTACAACACACATACTCACACTCACCCATACCCACACTAGACACTTTCATTCACATACATACTAACATACTCTCACAGCATACACAATCACAATACTACACACTTATTCACACACGCACTTATACACTCTCACAACACATGTACTCACAGTCACCCATACACTCTCACCCAAACCATTCCATCCACACATACAATCACCCACATACTCACACGACACATTCATTTACACACACTCACATACTTCACAACAAATACACAAACAACACACACTCACATACACATTCACAATCACACACAACATACACTTTAATTAATACACATCCTTCACAACACACACACTCACAATCACACTTACACATACATATATTCTCAATGCAAATATTCACACACACACACTCTGACATCACAAACACACACACCTACACACACTCACATACTTTGCAACAAATACACAATCACATTCACGCACAGATCACACACTCTCACTTCCACATACATTCACGCTTATACACAACACACACTTTAATCCACACACATACCTCACACAGCACAATCATGCTTACATTCACATACTTTCAATGCAAATATTCACACAATCACATACACTCATACACCCTCTCACAACACACACACACACACACACACACACACACACACACACAATGCGTGATCTCTCTTGCCTTTGCACTGGCTGTTGTCCTCCCCAGCATGCCTTTCCTCCTCATCCACGGCTCCTTGAATCCCTGGGTACCCTCCAGACTCCAATGGAGCACCCCCACTTCCAGGAAACCTTTGCTGATGCCCCTCACCCCAGCTGTTAGTGCCTCCCTCCTTCCCCAAACTCCCTCCTCTTCATTTTGTTTACAGTCTGTGCATGCTTCTATAGTGGTATATTTGGGTTAGAATGTAAACTCCCCGAGGGCAGGAATTGTACCCATGTGGTTCAGTGTCTGTCCATGGGGCCCTCACTGACGGGATGCTTGCTGACTGATGCATCCATTGGTTGATTGCTCCAGGTCTGTCTGGGACATGCCACATTTGGGGACATTATTCAGACCTGGGGCCGACTTTCAGAAAGGCCTGAGGGCCTCCCAAAGACAGTGGAGGCAGACTCCCCCTCTTTCCAGTTGAGGATTTGTTGAAAGAAGCCTGCTCCTGAGCAAAGAGAAGACTTGGGGGCCAAAGGCTTTCCGTGGGAGATCAGCAGCTATGTTGGGGCCCAGAAGGCAGAACTGGGCAGAAGCTGCCCAGAAAATAGAGGGGTACCAGGAAAAACCATATGGATGATTAGCTAGGTGCTGAGAACACAGAGACCCAAGAGAGCCAGGGCCTCTCCTCCAGGACATTATGGTTCTCAGCGTGATGACAAAATGGAATCTCCTTCCTCCCAGGGCAGAGGTTCTAGGAGAGGGCACTTGTGTGCAAACAATGCTGTGCAGTGGCTAGAGAAGGGCTCGATGCCTCACTTTATCGCTGGGTCCACCAGCCTTCTCCAGGTGCCAGGCACCTCCCCAGGCCAGCAGGCATGAAAAGCAAAAAGAGAAACAAGTCCTGCCCTTCTAGTGCTTGCATTCTAATTGAGTGAGACCCCACTTTACAAATGGGGAAACTGAAGCTTTGTGAGGGATAGGACCTTATCCACAGGCGCTCAGGCAATCAGCTCCTGGCCTGGGACCCAGGTGTCCTGGAGGCCTCCACACTTCAAGAACCTGCAAGTCTCCACTGACCCCTAGATGGTGCTGATGCCTAGGGGCAGGCTGAGAAGGCCAATCGCCCCACCACCCCCTTGCCTTTGCCAACTCTGTCTTGGGCTGCACCATCAGTAACAACTGCAGGGACAAGACAAAGGGAGGGACAGCCTAGTAAGAAGCAGTGAGGACACCCTTGTTCTCAGGCTGGCCCTGCCACCCCCCATCCAAGCTAGGCCCCATCCCCCCCATAGGGTGAAAGCATCCTCCTCCTCTCCCACCCCTTCCTCCTCTTCTTCTCCCTCCCCTTCCTCTTCCCTCCTCTTCTTCTTCTTCTTCCCCTTCCTCCTCCTCCTTTCCCCTTTTTCCCCCTCCTCTACCACCTCTTCTTCTTCCTCCCCTCCTCCTCTGCCCCTTCTTCCTCCCCTTCTTCCTCCTCCTTCCCCTCTTCTCCTTCCTCTCTACCACCTTCTCTTCCTCCTCCCTCCCTCCTTTCCTCTCCTCTCCCCACCACCTTCTCCTCCCCAGGTCACCGCCTTCTGGTTGCATAGTCCAACACACACACACACTATACATGTACTCACAGCACACCCCCAGAAGCGCCAAGCACACAATTCTCACAAGTGCAGACTATACCACAATAGTCACTATACATCATATATAAGAGCCTAAGACAATGAACCTACATTGCATATACACAGCATATGTCCACCAAGCACTCTACACAGCCCACACACATGTGCTCTATGGACATACCACATACACACAACAAGTTACCACACAGGCCACAGCATCCTCTCTGCCAAGGGAGTAAGAGGCTCCCCAGGCGCTGTCCAGCTGGAGGCCCCGGAGAAATTTCTGTCATTTTAAAAACTCTTTAGACAACAATATTTCAACATAATTGGTTTCCTGTATAATAATTTGCATTTTACTGTATGCTTTTAAAAACATTAATTTGAGAGGGATCTATTGCCTTCCTCAGTCGGCCAAAGAACAGAAGACAATGAAGGGCTGAGATTTCCAGATTTCTCACATAGCAGACATCACCTGTACCACACACATGCATCATACACATATACATACACACATGCATACACACACATGTGCACACACACACACACACAGAGGCTCCTGAACATGCCCTTCTGAGTTCAGGTCAGAATATCCATTTGTTTATCTATTTATCTATCTAAGACCAAAAGAAACATGAGACTCAGTAACTGTTCTGATCATTTCTAGCTCTGAGACCTTGGACAAATCATTGTCCTCTCTGAGCCTCAGTTTCTTCCTCTGTGATATAATGGGGGGGGGAGTACCATAGCAGACGGTTTGCTGAAGCCTGGAGTCTGGAGAGCTACGTTCAAATCTGGTCTTAGATACTTACTACCTGCATGACCTTGAGTAAGTCACTCTACCTTTGTCTACCTCAGTTTCTTCATCTGCAAAGTGGGGCCAGTAAAAGCACCTGCCTCTCAGAGCTGTTGTGACAATCAATGGGAGATGTTCATCATATGTTTTGCACATCTCAAGTGCTCTATAAATGGTGCCCATTAGCAGTGCTAAGAATAACATTTTATAGACATGATCTCCTTCCTCAAAGCTCTTATTGGCCCTGTTTTTGAGAGCAGAAAGCCTAGAGATGGAGAGTCATTTATCACAGCTGGAAAGCTCCCAAAGCATAAATTAATCCTGATACCGACTCTACCTGATGCATCCCTCTCCTACTCTCCCATAGCTGTCTGTCTCAGATCTGACAGTCAAAGGTCCCTTCAAGAGCCTGTGAAGATGCCCAGCCTGCCCTGGAGCCCTGGGTCCTGAGCTCCAGAGGAGAGCCATCCCTGCATCTCTCTGGCCTGGGAAAGGGGGGAGGGCTGGCATCACCTCCCAGAAGAGCCTGAGCTCCAGAGAGCAGTGACTTAGCCAAGGTCACTCAGCCAGCAGGTGTCGCAGAGCTAGGGTCCACCCCAACTCCGATTTTCCCTGGTTTTGATTTTGTTCTTCTCCCCCTAAATCATGTCACAGTTTGGGCCCCCTTGGGCCGTCCACATGGCTCGGGCTTCAGATCCCCAAGTGCAGGTGTTCATTTTGGAGGGAATGGGTGGGATGTGAACAGCAGCTTGACTTCTCAGAGTATGTTTGGTGGGGTGATGGACAATGGACACCCCCTTTCCAGAGACAACGTTGGGGGGGGGCTCTTTAAGATCCCATATTCCAGGCCGAGATCTGCCTCTGACATTCTGGGTCTCTTCCCATCTTAGGACCTCAGTCTTCTCCTCTGTAAAATGGGTAAGGGGGGAACCAGAGGCTTTAGAAGGTCCATTTGAGCTCTAATCTTAGTGATCTTAGTAACTTTTTCACAAGATGGGCATTTGTACAAGATGGCCCCTAGCTATGTGTTCACAGGCATACTGAATGGTTGGTTGTAGAAGGAAAAAAGGGAGGGTTAGGGGTAGAAA
>JAQQSZ010002881.1:0-14611 GCA_028646595.1 Phalanger gymnotis
GGTTTTTGTTGTAGGCTCTATGACTTTGTTGACTTCTTCTGACTGTATGTTTTGGTCTTCTTTGTCACCAAAGAAGGATTCCAGAGTCTGAGACTGAATCTGGGTGCATTTTCGCTGCCTGGCCATGTTCCCAGCCAACTTACTTGACCCTTGAGTTTTTCAGTGGGGTATGACTGTTTGTAGACTAAAGAGTTCTATGTTCCAAGCTTGGGCGGATGTGCTGCCACACCAGCACTCCTCCTTTCCCAAGAACCCCCTACCCAGACTGGGCTTAGATCTTCAGCAGGCTCTTCACTCCTGCTCTGATCTGCCACTTAATTCCTCCCACCAGGTGGGCCTGGGGCCAGAAGCAACTGCAACTATAGTTCTAAAGCTGCCCCTGGGGCGGTGGCCGAACCACAAACTATATCCCAGTCCCCAGCAGCTTTTCACACTAACCTTCTCTGTTGTTTTTGGTGTTTGTAGGTTGAGAAGTCTGGCAACTGCCACAGCTCACTGATTCAGGACGCTAGGGCACGCTCCGCCCAGCTCCTTGTATGGCTGGTCCGTGCTGCCCATGCTGGGCTGTGCTCCGCTCCCCTCTGCTCCCAGCTCCATATGGGATAGACCTCACCCAGAGACCATCCAGGCTGTCCTGGGCTGGAGCCCTGCTTCCTTCTGCTATTTCGTGGGTTCTGCAGTTCTAGAACTGGTTCAGAGCCATTTTTTATAGGTTTTTGGAGGGACTTGGCGGGGAGCTCATGCTAGTGCCTGCTTTCCAGCAGCCATCTTCTTCAGAGGTATTTCTACTCCACTGTCACTGCAAGCTCTGCAACAGCAGTGCTCCTCCTCCCCCAAGAACTGCCAACCAAGACCATGACCCAGATCCAAGCAGGGCATAACAAGCCCTGCATTCCCGCTGTGGTCTGCTGCTTGATTCCTCCCACTGTGTAAGCCAGGGACTCTGGAGGTAGCTGACGCTGGAGCTCTGGAAGAAGTCACAGGAAGTTCCTGCTGCTGCTGTTACCACAGTTGCACCACCTCCGCCACCCGCAGGGCTGGGGCCAGACCACTTTCTAACCCAATGTATCAGTTTTCCCACTAACCTGCTCCGTGGTCTTTGGTATTTGTGAGTTGAGAAGTCTGGCAACCGCCACAGCTCAATGATTCATGGCACTAAGGCCTGCTCTGGGGGATTTCTGGTCTGGTCTGTCCCACCGCAGCCCACGCTGGGTTGCGCTCCGCTCCCAGTGCCATGTGATAGACCCTTCCCAGCAACCATTCAGGCCATCCTGGGCTGGAGACCTGCTTCCCTCTGCTATTTTGTGGGTTCTGCAGCTCTAGAATTTGTTCAGAGCCATTTTTACAGGTGTTTGTGATGAGGTGCTTATGCTTGGAACCTAAATTCTAACAGCCTCTCCTTCGGTGCCTGTGCCTGAACCCTAATTTCAAACACATCCAGTTCTCAAAACATAGTCTGTCCCAGGCTGTTTCTCTCTAGTTAAAGGGCAGTATGACCCAACTTATCTCTGCTTCTTCCTCAGTGAGTAGCTATGCCCAATTATAGATTGATTTCCAGATGCTGATAATTGACTGTACACTGAGTCATAACCATATTTACTATTTACTGACCTTTCTAACATGTATCCCAGACATAGTGTTTTGTCTAACAAGACACTAGATAAGAAGCTATTCCCCTTTAGCCCCAACTGGCAGTGAACTTAGTGACATTTCACAGTAAAAACCACACCCCCAGTAACTCCCCTGTGGTTTATTTCCTAGAGAACTCTGGGTAATATGCCTTCACCGTAGATACTAAATGTGTATGTTCCTTTAGGAAGCAACCACACCTTAACCACTCCCTAATCCCACCCCCCAAAACCTAACTGACATGCCCCCCCCCTTAATCCCCTATTAGCTTCTATAAAGATTCCCCCTGCACCTCTTTATGGTTGCAGGTTCCCTAAGAATTCTTGCCCACTGAAAAAATGTAATAAATCTTTGCCTCTTTGACTTAAAGAATGCTTGCATCTGTGAATTCATTCCAGGCAGCCTCACCCTGGGAGCTTTGGTTTAGGATCCCTGCATCCCTGGGTTTCCTCTCCCCCTCTACATTTGGAGGTATCTGGGGGAAAGTTTAAGCAAGTCCCTGCTTTCCAGGCACCATCTTGGCTCTACCCCGCTGTCATTCTCCTTTTCTGTCAAATTAGCCAATATGACAGGTGTGTAATGGTAGCTCATAGTTGTTTTTATTTGCTCCTCTCTAATTCAGAATACTTCCTCATATGACCACAGATAGCTTTGACTATCTTGTCTGAAAACTGACTTCATATCTTTTGACTATCAGTTAGGGAATGGCTCTTATTTCTATAGATTTGACTTGGTTTTCTATGTTTGAGAAATAGTCCTTATTAGAGAAACTCACAGTAAAATTTACCAACTTTGCCAACTATGTATTTCCCTCCAGTTTAGTCCCACCCATTTATCTTACTGTCTCTCTCCTTTTATTCTATCCATGCTTGAAAGTATTTTGCTTCTGACTTTTACCTCCTCCAAACTACCCTACCTTCTATCAGCCCCACCCCATTTCTTATACCTTTCACCTCCTACTTTCTTATATGGTAAGATAGATTTCTACACCCAGCTAATCATGTATGTTATTTCCTCTTTGAGCCAATTCTGATGAAAGTAAGGTTCATGTACTTCCCACTTCCCCCATTTACCCCTCCAATATAAAATCTATTGTAGGATTCTTTTATGTCAGGTAATTTTATCCCATTTTCTGCCTCTCCTTCTCTTCTTCTCCCAGTGCGCTCTTCTTTCTCATCCCTTTATTTTTTTTAGATAATCATGCCATTACATTCAACTTATACCTGTGCTTTTTGTCTATGTAAACTCCTTCTAACTGCCCTAATAATGAGAGAGATTTTAGGAGTTACAAGTACCATTTTCCCATGTAAGAATGCAAAGAGTTTAACATTTTGGAATCCCTTATGATTTCTCTTTCCTGTTTATCTTATTATGCTTCTTTTGAGTCTTGTATCTAAAAGTCAAATTTTCTATTCAGCTCTGGTCTATTCATCAGAAATGCTTGAAAGTCCTCTATTTCATTGAATTTCCATTTTTATCCTGAAGGATTATATTCAGTTTTGCTAGGTAGGTGATTCTTGGTTGTAATCTTAATTCTTTTGCCCTCTGGAATATCATTCCAAACCCTCTGATCCTTTAATGAAGAAACTGCTATATCTTGTGTTGTCTTGACTGTGGCCCCATGATATTTAAATTGTTTCACTTTGGCTGCTTGCAGTATTTTCTCCTTGACCTGGGAGCTCTGAAATTTGGTTATAATATTCTTGGGAGTTTCCATTTTAGGATCTCTTTCAGGAGGTGATCAGTGGATTCTTTTAATTTTTTATTTTACCCTATGGTTCTAGAATATGAGGGCAGTTTCCTTGATAATTTTTTGAAAGATGATGAACATGGCTTTCAGGTAATCCAATAATTCTTAAATTCTCTCTCCTGAATCAATTTTCCAGGTCAATTATTTTTCCTATAAGATTTTTCACATTATCTTCATTTTTTTCATTCTTTTTTTATTTTATTGTTTCTTGATGTCTCATAAAGTTATTAGCTTCCACTTGCCCATTTCTTGTTTTTAAGAAATTATTTTCTTCAGTGAACTTCTGTACATCTTTTTCCATTTAGCCAATTCTACTTTTTAAAGAGTTCTTTTCTTCAGCGGCTTTTTGTACTTCTTTTTCCATTTGTCCCATTCTGCTTTTCTTCTCTTCATTGGATTCTTGTGCCTCTTTTACTATTTGACATATTCTGTTTTTTAAGGTGTTATTATCTTGAGTATTTTTTGTCCCTCCTTTACCAAGCTGTGGAGTCTTTTTTTCTGTTTTTCTTGTTTTGCTTTCATTTCTCTTCCCTATGTTTCCTCTACATCTGTTCCTTTATTTGTAAACTCTTTTTTGAGCTCTTCCATGGCCTTGGCCATTTCATATTTTCCTTTGAGGATTTGGATGTAGGAGGTCTGACTTCGTTGTCTTCTGGGTTTGTGTTTTGATCTTCCCTGTCACCATAGCAACTTTCTATGGATCTTTTTCTGTTGTTTGTTCATTTTCTAGCCTATTTCTTGACTTCTAGTTCTATTCTTAAGTGGGGCTCTGCTTTTGGAGTGGAAGGGGCACTGTCCCAAGGTTCAAGGTTTTTTCCAGGTGTTTTGGAGGCAATTCTGGGGACCTATAAGTTTTCAGTTTTTCCAAGGTAATATGATCTAGGGAGAGGTGTGTTTACTACTCTCCTGTACTGTGCACTGGTCTGTGACTGATCACAATCACTCTTTTCCATCCTACAACTGTGAGTACAGTCCTCATTTCCCTGCAGCTACAGGCTCTGGTGTGTTGGTGCTCCTTCTCACACTGGTACTGCCACCCAAATCCAAGTATAAGCAATGTAACAGAGTTCTGCCCCTGGTGCCAGCAAAGGGATCTCTGCAAATCCCCTTCTGACCAATTGTCTGACCTCCTTACCATCTGTGGGCTGAGAGGTCTAGAAATTGCCACTGCTGCCATTGATTCAGTCATACCTGAGCCATCCTCCTAGTTTTCTAGGGCCTGGTCTGTGCTGGTGTGGCCTGTGCCAATATGGCCTGTACTAGATTGTGCTCTACTCTCACCCAGTTGCAACAGACCTTTCCTGCCAACCTTCTAAGTTGTAGTGGGCTGGAAAATTGTCTTTCTCTGTTCTGTTGTGGGTGCTGCCACTATAGAATTTGTGTAGAGTCATTACTTAAAGGGGTTTGGAGGAGAGCTCAGGTGAGTCACTGCCGTTACTCCACCATCTTGGCTCTGCCCCTAGGATTTTTTCTTTAAATGATTGATAAGACGCATGTACCTAAAACCATCAGCAAGCAATATTTGTAATGAGGATAAGCTAGAAGCCTTCTCAGTAAGATCAGGAATAAAACAAAGATGTCCATTATCACCAATATTATTCAATATCATATTAGAAATGCTAGCAATAGTAGTAAGAGAAGAAAAATAAGTTGAAGGATTTAGAAGTGACAATGAGATAGTAACCGTCTCTCTTTCAAATGACATGATAAGATGCTTGGAAAATCCTAGAGATTCAACTAAAAAGTTGGTTGAAATGATTGATAATCTTTGCAAAGTAGCAGGATATAAAATAAACTCACATAAATCATAATCATTTCTCTATACCACCAATAAAACAAGAAGAGATAATAAGAGATAACCCTTTGAAAATAAGTATAGACTGTATAAAATACTGGAAGCATACCTACCAAGACAAACCCAGGAACTACATGAATATGATTATAAAATACTTTTTTATACAAATAAATTCAGATTTAAATATTTGGAGAAATATTAATTGCTCATGGGTGGGCAGAGCCAATAAAATAAAAATGGGATAAGAATACACCACTTGGTAAATATAGTTGGGAAAACTAGAAAACAGCCTGGCAGAAAGTGAGTATAGAATGATATCTTACCATTTGCCAAGATAAGGTCAAAATGGATGCTTTACCTAATTATAAGGTGAGATATAATAACAAAACTAGAAGAACGTGGAACACATTTACAAATAAACAAGAGGCAGAGAATACTGTGAGATGTAAAAATGATAATGTTGATTACATTAAAGAAGGTTTTGTGCAAAAAAAAAAAAAACAACATAGCCAAGATTAGAAGAAAAGCAGAAAACTGGAAGGGAGAGTATCTTATAGACAGTTTCTCACATAAAGGTTTCATATCTCAAATATATGGAGAACATTGTTTAATTTATAAGAATATGAGTCATTCCCCAATTGATAAGTGGTCAAAGGATATGAATGGGCAGCCTTTCAATGAAGAAATCAAAACTATGTATTGTCATATGAAAAAGTGCTCTAAATCATTATTGATTAGAGAAATGCAAATTAAAGCAACTTTTGAGATATCTCACACCAATCAGATTGTCTACAATGATAAAAGGGGAAAAATAACAAATGTTGGATGGGATGTGGAAAAATTAACACATTAATGCACTGTTGTTGGAACTGTGAACAGATCCATACATTTTGGAAAACAATGTGGAATTGTGCCCAAAGAATTATAAGACTGTATACACCCTTTGACCATACTGCTATGACCAAACAATACTGCTATTAGGTCTGTTTTCCAAGGTGATCAGAGAAAAAGGAAAAGAATCTATAGGTATTAAAATATTTATAGTAGCTCTCTTTGTGGTAGAAAAGAACTGGAAATTGAGAGTATGCCCATCAATTGGGGAATGGCTAAACAAGTTGTGGTATATAATTTTGATGGAATACTACTGTGCTGTAAGAAATGATGAGCTTGATTTTAGAAAAACATGGAAAGACTTGCAAGAAATAACAAAAAGTGAAGTGAGTAGAACCACAAGAACATTACAGTAACAACAATATTATTTGAAAAATAATTGTAAACAACCAAGTTATTCTGAGCATCAGAAATACTCAAATCAACTCTAAAGGACATATGAAAGAAGAGTTTTAATACATACACACATCTTTTTCAAATGGTGTCCTTCTCTAGTGTGGGATGGGGAGGGAGCAAGGGAGATAGCTATAACTTAAACTGTAACAAAATTAATAAAATTAATTTTAAAAAGATATGATAGACTTCTGGAGATTATTAATGAGAACATAAATGAGTATGAATATTCTCAGCTATGTATGGCACCTTCACAAAAAATTAAGGCATAAAGCCTCACAAATAAATGTTGAAAGGTAGAATTATTAAATGCATATTTATGAACCATAATATGATAAAAATTATATTTAATAAAGAACTGCCAAAGAAATAAAAGTAATTTGAGACTAAATTAATCCTAAATAAGAAAGGGGTCAAAGAAAAAAATCATGTGAAATATCTCATATGATGAACATCATGAATTTTTTTTGGATGCAGACAAAACAGTCCTTAGGCCTAAATATATATTGCTAAACACTTTTATCAGAAAGACAGAAAAAGAGCAAATTGATGAATTGGACATGAAACTTTATAAAACAAACTGGAGAGCCAATAAACTAAAACAATTAAGCACCAAAGAGATTTTTAAATCAAAAGCAAAATAAACTAACAAAACAATAATTAAGAAATAAACTAGAACCCAGTGGGGTCTTTTTTTGCCAGAGGGAGGAGAAACAATAAAATAATAAAGCAATGGTTAACTTGATTTTAAAAAAAAAGAAAGAAGGAATCCGATTAGCAGTATCCAAAATGAAAAAAAAAGGCTCAGATTAAGAGAACAGGAAATGTAGAAAAAGACCCAATCTCAGAAAATGAAATTGAACAAGCTGTAAGTGAACTTCCAAAGAAAATATCTTCATGATCAGATGAATTTGCAAGAGAATTCTATCAAAGAAAAATAAATCACAATATTATGTAAACTCTTTGAAAAATAGGAAAAGAAGAAGTCATTCTATGATACAAATATTGTCTCAATATCCAAACCATGGAAAGTCAAAATAGGAAAAAGAAAACTGTACATTAATATCTCTAGTGAGTATTGATGGAAAAATATAAAATATTAACATATAGTCTACAGCACACATCACAAAGATCACATGGTATGACCATGGTGAATTAATACCAGTAATGCAAGAAATGTTCAATATTAATAAAACTATAAGTATAATTGACCTTATTAATGACAAGAACTATATAAATAATATATCAATACAAGAAGAAAAAAGTTTTTGATAAGATAGACCATTTCCATTAAAAAAAGAAAGTAGAGCAACAAATGGGTCTTTCCTTGACATGATAAGTAGTATCTATCCAAAACCAAAACCTAGCATTGCCTATAAAGGGGATAAACTAGGGGCCTTTCCAAAAGGTCGGGATAAAGTAAGGATGACCATTATCACCAATACTATTCAATATAGTGCTAGAAATGCTAGCTATGGTAATAAAATAAGATAAAAGAAATTTTGGTAAGAAGCATGGGTAAAGAAGAAACAAAGAGGAAACACTTTTTGGAAATGATATGATGATTTACTTAGGGAATTCTAGAAAGTTAACTAAAAAATGAACTTGAACAAATTTTCAGGATATAAAATTAACCCACATAAATCACCAACATTTCTGTATATTGCCAAGAAAATCTGGCAGGAGGAGGTAAAAAGATGAATTTAACTTAAAATAATTGCAGAAAGGATAAAATACTAGGGAGTCTACCTCCCAAGACTCATAGAGGAACACAAATATGAAATACTCTTTAAGCAATGACAGAGCTAAGTAACTAGAGAAATAATATTTGTTTTTGGGTAGGCAACTAACTTGACAACAATTGCAATGATGCCTCAATTAATTTACTTATTCTTTACCATAAAATCAAACTACCAAGATTTTGCTTTATAGAGATAGAAAAATAATTTTAAAATTCATCTAGAAGGATAAAAGTTTTAAGAATCTCAAAGGAATTAATGGGGAAAAGTGAAAAGGAAGAGTATCTTACAGTACCAGATCTCAAATTACACTACAAAGCAGTAATCATTAAAATAATTTGGTACTGGTTAAAACATAAAGAAGCTGATGATCACTGGAACAGATTAGGTAGATAATTTACAGAAGCAAATGAGCAAGCTTCCAGGGCCAAAGCCAAGATGGCAGAGCAGAGAAAGTAATCAACTGAGTTCTCCCAATATTTTCCTCTAAACAACTTTAAAATAACACCTCAGTTCAAATTCTGGAGTAGCAGAATCAACAAAAGATCAAAGCGAGACATTCTTCCAGCCCAAGACAACACATGAGGTTGGAAAGATCTATGACATGGGGAGGAGGCTGGCCCAGAACCACAAACACCAGTGGTGGGACTAGATGGTGGCAACAGAAGCAGTAGCAGCTTCAGGAGCTTTCAAGCTAGAGATGGCAGCTGGTCAGAAAGAGATTACAAGGTACCTCTGTGCTAACACTGGATGTAGGACCAGATGCTTTTTGGCACCTCCATTGCCTATACTCACTTCTGGGTTGTAGTTCGAGGGTGGAGAGTAATACTTTTGGTCAAAAAGGAGGGGAATCCATGAGGGGGAGTATCACTTCCGGTCCAAAGGTAGGAGGGGCACTGAAGAAAAATTCTGATTGCAATTCCAAGGAATCAAGGCCCCTTCCTGGGTAATAACCAAAATGCAGAACAAGAGTAACCATACCTCTCCCCAGATCACACTACCTTGGAAGCATTGAAAGTTTTCAAACCCTTGGAACTAGCTCTGAAAACAGCAGCGTAGAAAAAAAAAAACCTGAAGCTTAAGATAGTGCCCCTTCCCCCATATCCCACATCCATCCTGGGAACATAGTCCAACATTAACATAAAGTTCTACCTCAAGAAATAGAGTGCAAAATGAGCAAACCACAAAAAGAAACTGACCATAAAAAGCTAGTATGGTGACAGGGGAGACCAAGACACAAACTCAGAAGACAATGAAATCAAAACAAGTGCAAATGAAACTTCAAAGAAAAAATGTGAACTATATACAATCCTAACAAGAATTCCTGGAAGAGGTAAAAATATGAGTTTCAAAATCAAATAAGAGAGGCAGAGGAAAAATTAGGTAAAGACATCAAAGAAAAGGAAGAAAAATCTGAAAAGACAATTAACAGCTTGGTAAAAGAGATAAAAAAAATGAATAAAGCAAAACTTTTTTTTTTAAATTTGCCAAACAGGAAAAGAGGTACAAAATCCCACTGAAGAAAATGACGCCTTAAAAATTAGAATTGGGCAAGTAGAAGCTAATGACTCTATGAGACATCAAGAAACAATAAAAAGAGCAAAAGAAAGAAAAATAGGAAAATATTTGAAATATCTCATATGAAAAACAACTGACCTGGAAAATACACTCAGGAGAGATAATTTAAGAATTATGGGATTACCTGAAGGCCATGATCAAAGAAAGAGCCTTGGCATCATATTTAGAGAAATTAACAAGGAAAACTGCTCTAATGTCCTAGAATCAGAGGGTAAGATAGAAATTGAAAGAATGGACAGAACACCACCTGAAGAAAATCCAGAAAAGGAAAACTCCCAGGAATATTACAGCCAAATTTTAGGGCTCTCAAGTCAAAGAGAAAATAATTCTAGTAACCTGAAGGAAACCATTCAAATATCATGGAGTCACAGTCTTGATCACACAAAATTCAGCAACAACCACATTAAAGGAGCAAAAGGTTGGCAATTATGATGTTATATGAAGCAAAAGAACTGGGATCACAGTAACAATACCCAGCAAAACTGAGTATAATTCTTCAAGGGAAAATGGAAATTTAATGAAATAGAAGGTTTTTAAGCACTTTTGATGAAAAGACCAGAGCTGAATAAAAAAAAAAAATGTGACTTTCATATACAAGGCTCAAGAGAAGACTAAAAAAGTAACCATACAGGACTCAATAAGGTTAAACTGTTTACCTTTCTATATGAGAAAATAACATATTTTCTAAGAACTTTATCATTATTAGGACAGTTAGAAGGACTCTTCATACAAAGACTACACAAAAGTGAGTTGATTGTGTTGGGATAATGTAAAAAAAATTGATAGGTGAGAAAAAGGGACCCCCTGGGAAAAGGAGAAGGGGAGAGGAAGAATGAGGAAAATTATTTCACATAAAAGGCACACGAAGAAGAGCTTTTAGAGTGGAGGGGAAAATTGGTAGAGGGGAGACAATGCTTAAAACCTGACATATCTAAACTGGTTGAAAGAGGGAAAATGTATATACATACTCCATTGGTAATAGAAATCTATCTTACCCAACAAAGAAATAGAAGAGGAAAAGGGATAAGAGAAAGGGGAAGAAGCGATAAAGAGAGGGCAGATTAAGGAAGGCAGTGGTCATAAGCCAAATAAACTTTAGAGGATGGGCAGGATAAAAAGACAGAGAAGGATAAATAGAAGAAAATAGAATGGAGGGAAATACACAGTTAGTTGGGATGAACTCACATGTAAAATGGAAGCAGATGGCAGAATGGATTAGAACTCAGAATCTAACAGTATGTTGCTTATAAGAAATACACTTGAAACAAAGAGATACACAAAGAGTTAGAATAAGAGGCTGGAGCAGAATCTATTGTGCTTCAAATGAAGTAAAAAAGGCAGGTGTAGCAATCATGATCTCAGATAAAGCAAAAGCAAAAAATACACCTAATTAAATGGGATAAGCAAGGAATTTACATCTTGCTAAAAGACACATAGACAATGAAGTAATATCAATACTAAACATATATGCAACAAACGGCATAGTGTTCAAATTCTAGGAAAAGTTAAATTAATCATAGGAGGAAATAGAAACTAAAACTATATCAGTGAGTTAACTTTTCCCTCTAAGAGCTAAATAAATCTAGCTTCATCTTTCATCTGTTCATCTTCATCCAGTTAAGGAGATGAATAGAATCTTAGGAAGTTAGATAAGATAGAACTCTGGAGAAAACTGAATGGGAATAGAAAGGAACACACCTTTTTCTCAGTTGTACATGGCACCTTCAGAAAATTAACCATGTATTAGGGCATAAAAACTTGCAACCAAATGCAGAAAAGCAGAAATATCAAATGTACCCTTTTTAGACCATAATACAATAAAGATTACATTCAATAAAGGGTCCTGGAAGCATAGATTAAAAGTTAGTTGGAAACTGAGGAATCCAATTCTAAAGAATGAGTGGGTCAAAGCACAAATCATAGAAACAATAAATAATTTCATTAAAGAGAGTGACAACAATGAGAAAACATTCCCTAATTTGTGCAAGGTAGCCAAAGCAGTACTTAGGGGAAATTTTGTATCTTTAAATGTATACATCAATAAAATAGAGAAAGAGCAGATCAACGAATTGGGTTTCAACTAAAAAAAAACTAGAAAAAGAACAAATTAAAATTCCAAAATGGAAATCCTGAAAATCAAATCTCCAGGGACATATGCATTCACAAGTGAATTCTATCAAACATTTAGAGAACAATTAATCCCAATACTACATAAATTAGTTGAAAAAATAGTTCAAGGTGTCCTACCAAATTCCTTTTATGACACAAGTATGAGTTTGATACCTAAACCAGGAAGGACAAAAAGATAGAAGGAAAAATAGACCAATTTCCTTAATGAATATTGATGCAAGAATTTTAAGTAAAATGCTAGCAAGGAGATTATAACAACATATGCCAAAGATCATACACTATGACCAGGTGAGATTTATACCAAAAATTCAGGGTTGGTTCAATATTAGAAAAACTATCAGCATAATTGACCATATCAATAACAAAAACAACAAACATAATATAGTTATGTTAATAAATGCAGAAAAAGTCTTTGACAGTACCTATTCCTATTAAAAGCACTAAAAAGTGTAGGAAGCAATTGAAACTTTCTTAAAATGATAGGTAGTATTTATCTAAAACCAAGAGCAAGCATTATCTGTAACGGGGATAACCTTGAAACCTTCCTAATAACAATGGGATGAAGCAAGGATGTCCATTATCACCACTATTATTCATTATTGTACTACAAATGCTGACAATATCATTGACAAGAAAAAGGAATTGAAAATAAAAATAGGTTATAAGGAAACAAAACTATCACTCTTTGAGGATGATATGATGGCATATTTAGAGAATCAACTAAAAATCTACTTCAGACAATTAAGAACATCAACAAATTTGCAAGATATAAAATAAATCCACATTTTAAATCAACATTTCTATATACTACCAACAAAACCCAGTAGGAAGAGATAAAAAGAGAGATTCCATTTAAAATCATTGCAGACAGTATAAAATACTTGGGAGTCTATCTGCTAAGACAAACCTAGGGATTACATGAGCATAATTACAAAATATTTTTCATACAAATAAAGACAGATATAATTGGAGAAATATTAATTGCTTACCAGTAGACCAAGCCAACATAATGTAAGTGATAATTCTGTAAAAGTTAATTTATGTATTCTATGCCATACCAATCAAATTACCAAAAATTTATTCTTAGAACTAGAAAAAATAGTAACAAAATTCATCTGGAAGAACCAAATGCCAAGAATATTAAGGAAATCAATAAAAAAGTTAGGTGAAGTAGCCTAGCAGTTCCAGATTTCAAACGATCTCACGAAGTGGTAATCATAAAAAACATCTTATACTGGCTAAGAAATAGAGTGGTAGATCAGTGGAATAGATTATGTACACAGTGCATGAAAGTAAATGACCATAATAATCTATTGTTTGATAAACCCAAAGATCCAAGCTTTTGGAGTAAGGAACCAGCATTTGACAAAACTTGCTAGAAAAACTAGAAAGCATTTTGGCAGAAATTAGACATAGGCTAACATTTCTCACCATATAGCAAGATAAGACCAAAATGGATAAACAATTTAGAAATAAAGGGTGATATAAGTAAATTAAAGAAGTATGAAAATATGTACCTATCAAATCTATGGATAAGAGAAGAGCTTATAACCAAACAAGATATAAGGATTATGGGAATAAAAGAGATAATTTTGATTACCCCAAATTAAAAAGCTTTTGCAGAAACAAAATAATGCAGACAAAATTAAAAGGAAAACAGGAAACTAGGGGAAAATTTGCAGCAAGTTTCTCCAATAAACATTTTATTTCTATAAACATCTTATTTCTCACATCTTTAGGGCACTAAGCCAAATTCATAAAAATAAGAGCCATTCCTCAGTTGATAAATGATCAAAGGATATGAACAAGCAGTTTTCAGAAGACAAAATCAAAGCTAACAAGTCACACAAAAAATGCTCCAAATTGCTTCTGATTAGATAAATGTAAATTAAAACAACTCTAAGATACCATATGACACCTGCTAATTTGGAAGGGAGGGCAGCTAGGTGGTGCAGTGGATAGAGCACTGGACCTGGAGTCAGGATAGACCTTGTTCAAATCCAACTTCAGACACTTACTACCTCTGTGACCCTGGGCAAGTCCATTAATGCTTTTTGCCTTGGTTTTCTCATCTATAGAATAAGTTGGAGAAGGAAATGGCAAATGATTCCAGTATCTTTGCCAAGAAAACCCAAAATATGGTCACGAAGAATCACAAATGTCTGAAATAAACAACCCTGCTGTCCACGTCCAAAAATATTATGTTGCTTTCTGCATCTTAAGGTGGACCTCTCTAGCAGAAGGAGGGTGGCAAATTTCTTCCTTGGTATTCTCGAATGGAAGAGTCATTCATCAGAGTTCTTAATTCTTTCAAAGTTCTTTGTATTTCTTTTGTCTTTAATTTGTTCTTCTGATTCTTCTTAATTATTATCTATATTAGTTAATATAAATCTTTCTGATTTCTCTGGAGCCATTCTATTCATTGTTTACTATAGCAAATAGTGTCCCATTACATTCACATACTGTAATTTGTTCAATTCTGCTGCAAGTCATTGGCAACCTCTTAGTATTTAGTTCTTTGACAAAACAAAAAAAGAGATGCTGTAAATATTTTTGAACACGTGGCTCTTTTATTTTCTGAGAGTCTATCTCCTGTTTGGTCATGAACACTTCTATCCATTGAACATACAGGAAATTTGTTCTTTGCTTCTCTAATTTATTTATGAATTGACCTGTTACATCTTGGTTCCTATTTCTTTTTTTTTT